>JBCNJP010001203.1:0-37000 GCA_039602395.1 Deinandra increscens subsp. villosa | reverse complement strand
GTGCTCTCTTATGGTGGAATTCGCATGCCGAAACTATTGGAACTGACCAAGCACATGTTATGCCTTGGGAAGAATTAAAACAACTAATGGGTGATGAATACTGCCCGCGAGAAGAACTTCAACGTTTGGAAGTTGAATTTTGGGGACTCACCATGCATGGGTCTGATATTGCTGGATACACCAAGATATTCCATGAACTTTCTCATCTTTGTTCCTCAATGGTGACTCCACCATATAAGAAGATTCAATGTTACATTTGGGGTTTAGCACCTAACATTCAAGGAAATGTGATATCTTCCAACCCAACCACTCTGCAAGCCGTCGTTGGTCTGGCACATAGCCTGACCTACAAGGCTACACGCCAAGGTTTTTCCTTCGCCAAGAAGGCTTCTGATCATTCCAAACCGGTTGTTGATGTCTGTTCACCGTCTTCTTCACTTGGAAAGAAGTTTGACCGTAAATGCGCGGTCATTTTGGTAAAAAAAATTCCGAGAAGCGATCTGAGAAACAACCTGAAAATGCCCCTGAACCAGTCAAAGCTTTTATTGCTTCTGCATCTGTTCAAGAACCAAGGAAATCTGGCTACATAGGGAATCAACCACTGTGTCCAAAGTGTAACATTCATCATACCCTGGATTGCAGTAACGTTTACTGCAACAACTGCAAAGTCAAAGTTCACATCGCCAGAGAATTTCC
This sequence comes from Deinandra increscens subsp. villosa, assembly GCA_039602395.1. NCBI lineage: Eukaryota > Viridiplantae > Streptophyta > Magnoliopsida > Asterales > Asteraceae > Deinandra > Deinandra increscens. The sequence continues at coordinate 36,304 of JBCNJP010001203.1, read as the reverse complement.
ATCCCGCACTTGTTACGGTTGTGGAGCTATTGGACACATGAAGAATCAATGTCCAAAGAAAGATCAAGTTGTTGGAACTGCCCGTTGAAGAGCCTTTGTGATGAATGCTGGAGAAGCCCAACATAACCCAAATACTGTCACCGGTACGTTCATCCTTAACGATTATTATGCCTTTGTTTTGTTTGATACTGGAGTCGAGAAAAGCTTTGTGTCAACCGATTTTTACTCATTACTTAAAATCGATCCATGTGCTTTAGACACTAAGTACACTGTAGAACTAGCAGATGGTAGTCTACTCAAAACTGACAAGGTTTTCCAAAATTGTTCCCTACGTCTTTCTGATCATTCATTTAACATTGACTTGTTTCCCGGCGAATTGGGAAGTTTTGACAATGTAATTGGCATGGACTGGTTATCAAAGAATTGTGCGGAAATCATCTGTCATCATAAGCAAGTCAAAATCCCATTGGAAAATGGTGAAACTCTACTCATTCAAGGTGAAAAGAGTGGAACCAAGCTAGATATCATATCTTGTATGAAGACACGCCGATATCTTCATAAAGTTTATCATATTATTCTAGCACATGTTGTTGGAAAGGAATCAAAAGAGAAAACACTGAAGGCCATTCCTATCGCCCGTGAATTTCCTGAAGACTTGCTAGGACTGCCCCCAGCCAAGCAAGTAGAGTTTCAAATCGATCTTGTTCCAGGTGCTGCACCCGTAACCCGTTCTACCTATCGTCTCGCCCCTTCTGAAATGCATGAATTATCAATTCAGTTGCAAGAATTGTTGGATAAAGGATTCATCTGACCCAGTTGTTCCCCCTGGGGTGCTCCTGTTCTATTCGTCAAAAAGAAAGATGGATCATTTCGCATGTGTGTCGACTATCGCGAGCTAAACAAGTTGACTATGAAAAATCGTTATCCACTTCCAAGAATCGACGGCCTGTTCGATCAACTTCAAGGATCAAGCTATTATTAAAAGATTGATCTACGATCCGGTTATCATCAGTTGAGAGTTTGTGAAGAAGACATTGCCAAAACTGCATTTAGAACCCGTTATGGTCACTATGAATTTCTAGTGATGCCATTTGGCTTAACAAACGCACCAGCCGTATTCATGGACTTGATGAATCATGTGTGTAAGCCTTACTTGGACAAGTTTGTTATCATGTTCATTGACGGTATTTTGATCTACTCCCGTAGTAAAGAGGAACACGAGCAACATTTGAGACTTATCTTAGAGTTACTTAAGAATGAGAAGTTGTACGCGAAATTCTCAAAGTGCAACTTCTGGCTTCGTGAAGTACATTTCTTAGGTCATGTGGTTAATGAGAAAGGAATTCATGTTGACCCTTCCAAAATACAAGCGATCAAAGATTAGAGTGCGCCTACTACTCCAACTGAAATTCGCCAATTCTTAGGTCTCGCTGGCTATTACATAAGGTTTATCGAAAACTTTTCAAAGATAGCTCAATCGTTGACTACCCTCACCCAGAAAAAGAAATTTGTCTAGGATTCTAAAGCTGAAACCGCCTTTGAATTGTTGAAACAGAATTTGTGTAATGCACCGATTTTGTCCCTGCCCAAAGGAAAAGATGATTTCATGGTATAATGTGACGCATCCCGTCAAGGTCTAGGATGCGTTCATATGCAACGACACAAGGTCATTGCTTATGCCTCACGACAATTGAAGATTCACGAAAGGAATTACTCGACTCACGATCTTGAGCTTGGAGCCATTGTTTTTGCTCTAAAGATTTAGAGACATTACCTTTACGGTACAAAGTGAACGTTATACACTGACCATAAAAGTCTTCAGCACATATTCAATCAGAAAGAGTTAAACATGAGACAACGTCGTTGGATAGAGTTACTCAATGATTATGATTGTGAAATCTGCGACCACCCAGGTAAAGCTAATGTTGTTGCCGACACATTAAGCAGAAAAGACCGAGTGAAACCTCTCCGTGTTCGTGCTCTTAGATTGACTATTCAATCCAATCTCACCTCTCTCATTCGTGATGCCCAAGTCGAAGCCCTCAAAGATGAAAATATCTCTAATGAAGGCTTACGTGGAATAGAAAGGCAAATCGTCAAAAAGCCCGATGAAGCTTATTATTTCATGGATAGACTGTGGTTACCAAATTTCGGTTCTGTGAAGAAATTAGTCTTAAATGAAGCTCATAAGTCTAGGTACTCAATCCATCTTGGTTCAGACAAGATGTACCATGGTTTGAAAGAGTTGTATTGGTGGCCTAACATGAAGGCTGAAATCTCGACATACGTTGGTAAGTGTTTGACTTACGCAAAGATCAAAGCTGAATACCAAAAACCCACTGGTTTACTCGTTCAACCCGTAATCTCAGAATGGAAATGGGAAGGAATATCCATGGAGTTCATTACCAAGTTGCCAAGGACTCAAGCCAGAAATGATGCCATTTGGGTTATCGTTGATCGTCTGACTAAATCTGCTCATTTCCTTCCCATTCAGGAATCCTACACCACTGAACAACTTGCCAAAATTTACATGAAGGAAATTGTGTCTCGCCATGGAGTACCTATTTCTATTATCTCTGATTGAGATAGCCGTTTTAACACCCGATTTTGGCAAACTCTTCAGAAAGCTTTGGGTACTCGCCTCGATATAAGTACAACATATCATCGACAAACTGATGGTCTGAAGACATGCTTCGTGCTTGTATTATCGATTTCAACAAATACCTAACTGAACCAGAGGCACGAAGGGCAAAGTGACATGGCCATGTATTGCTGATGGCACAATAAAGTGGGTTTAGGGACAATGAGGGTTAGTTGGCACCAATGAGTCCTAATAAGGTGTTTATATAACCAATAAGTTGTGTTTACGACCAATTATGGCCCAATATGGTGTGTTTAGTTGGGACTAATGAGTCCCACTAAGGTGTGTATATAACCAATAAATTATGTTTAGGACCAATGATGGCCCAATAAGGTGTGTTTAGTAGGGCAATGAGGGTCGGTTAGAACCAATAAGTCCTAGTAAGGTGTGTATATAACCAATAAGTTGTGTTTAGGACCAATGATGGCCCAATAATGTGTGTTTAGTTGGGACTAATGAGTCCCACTAAGGTTTGTATATAACCAATAAGTTGTGTTTAGGACCAATGATGGCCCTATAAGGAGTGTTTAGTAGGGCAATGAGGGTCGGTTGGGACCAATAAGTCCTAGTAAGGTGTGTCTTATATAACCAATAAGTTGTGTTTAGGACCAATGATGGCCCAATAATGTGTGTTTAAGGGCAATGAGGGTCAGTTGGGACCAATGAGTCCCAATAAAGTGTGTATATAACCAATAAGTTGTGTTTACGACCAATTATGGCCCAATAAGGTGTGTTTAGTTGGGACCAATGAGTCCCACTAATGTGTGCATATAACCAATACGTTGTGTTTAGGACCAATGATGGCACAATAAAGTGGGTTTAGGGACAATGAGGGTTAGTTGGCACCAATGAGTCCTAATAAGGTGTTTATATAACCAATAAGTTGTGTTTACGGCCAATTATGGCCCAATATGGTGTGTTTAGTTGGGACTAATGAGTCCCACTAAGGTGTGTATATAACCAATAAATTATGTTTAGGACCAATGATGGCCCAATAAGGTGTGTTTAGTAGGGCAATGAGGGTCGGTTAGAACCAATAAGTCCTAGTAAGGTGTGTATTATAACCAATAAGTTGTGTTTAGGACCAATGATGGCCCAATAATGTGTGTTTAGTTGGGACTAATGAGTCCCACTAAGGTTTGTATATAACCAATAAGTTGTGTTTAGGACCAATGATGGCCCTATAAGGAGTGTTTAGTAGGGCAATGAGGGTCGGTTGGGACCAATAAGTCCTAGTAAGGTGTGTCTTATATAACCAATAAGTTGTGTTTAGGACCAATGATGGCCCAATAATGTGTGTTTAAGGGCAATGAGGGTCCGTTGGGACCAATGAGTCCCAATAAAGTGTGTATATAACCAATAAGTTGTGTTTACGACCAATTATGGCCCAATAAGGTGTGTTTAGTTGGGACCAATGAGTCCCACTAATGTGTGCATATAACCAATACGTTGTGTTTAGGACCAATGATGGCACAATAAAGTGGGTTTATGGACAATGAGGGTTAGTTGGCACCAATGAGTCCTAATAAGGTGTTTATATAACCAATAAGTTGTGTTTACGACCAATTATGGCCCAATATGGTGTGTTTAGTTGGGACTAATGAGTCCCACTAAGGTGTGTATATAACCAATAAATTATGTTTAGGACCAATGATGGCCCAATAAGGTGTGTTTAGTAGGGCAATGAGGGTCGGTTAGAACCAATAAGTCCTAGTAAGGTGTGTATATAACCAATAAGTTGTGTTTAGGACCAATGATGGCCCAATAATGTGTGTTTAGTTGGGACTAATGAGTCCCACTAAGGTTTGTATATAACCAATAAGTTGTGTTTACGACCAATGATGGCCCTATAAGGAGTGTTTAGTAGGGCAATGAGGGTCGGTTGGGACCAATAAGTCCTAGTAAGGTGTGTCTTATATAACCAATAAGTTGTGTTTAGGACCAATGATGGCCCAATAATGTGTGTTTAAGGGCAATGAGGGTCCGTTGGGACCAATGAGTCCCAATAAAGTGTGTATATAACCAATAAGTTGTGTTTACGACCAATTATGGCCCAATAAGGTGTGTTTAGTTGGGACCAATGAGTCCCACTAATGTGTACATATAACCAATATGTTGTGTTTAGGACCAATGATGGCACAATAAAGTGGGTTTAGGGACAATGAGGGTTAGTTGGCACCAATGAGTCCTAATAAGGTGTTTATATAACCAATAAGTTGTGTTTACGACCAATTATGGCCCAATATGGTGTGTTTAGTTGGGACTAATGAGTCCCACTAAGGTGTGTATATAACCAATAAATTATGTTTAGGACCAATGATGGCCCAATAAGGTGTGTTTAGTAGGGCAATGAGGGTCGGTTAGAACCAATAAGTCCTAGTAAGGTGTGTATATAACCAATAAGTTGTGTTTAGGACCAATGATGGCCCAATAATGTGTGTTTAGTTGGGACTAATGAGTCCCACTAAGGTTTGTATATAACCAATAAGTTGTGTTTAGGACCAATGATGGCCCTATAAGGAGTGTTTAGTAGGGCAATGAGGGTCGGTTGGGACCAATAAGTCCTAGTAAGGTGTGTCTTATATAACCAATAAGTTGTGTTTAGGACCAATGATGGCCCAATAATGTGTGTTTAAGGGCAATGAGGGTCAGTTGGGACCAATGAGTCCCAATAAAGTGTGTATATAACCAATAAGTTGTGTTTACGACCAATTATGGCCCAATAAGGTGTGTTTAGTTGGGACCAATGAGTCCCACTAATGTGTGCATATAACCAATACGTTGTGTTTAGGACCAATGATGGCACAATAAAGTGGGTTTAGGGACAATGAGGGTTAGTTGGCACCAATGAGTCCTAATAAGGTGTTTATATAACCAATAAGTTGTGTTTACGACCAATTATGGCCCAATATGGTGTGTTTAGTTGGGACTAATGAGTCCCACTAAGGTGTGTATATAACCAATAAATTATGTTTAGGACCAATGATGCCCCAATAAGGTGTGTTTAGTAGGGCAATGATGGTCGGTTAGAACCAATAAGTCCTAGTAAGGTGTGTATATAACCAATAAGTTGTGTTTAGGACCAATGATGGCCCAATAATGTGTGTTTAGTTGGGACTAATGAGTCCCACTAAGGTTTGTATATAACCAATAAGTTGTGTTTAGGACCAATGATGGCCCTATAAGGAGTGTTTAGTAGGGCAATGAGGGTCGGTTGGGACCAATAAGTCCTAGTAAGGTGTGTCTTATATAACCAATAAGTTGTGTTTAGGACCAATGATGGCCCAATAATGTGTGTTTAAGGGCAATGAGGGTCAGTTGGGACCAATGAGTCCCAATAAAGTGTGTATATAACCAATAAGTTGTGTTTACGACCAATTATGGCCCAATAAGGTGTGTTTAGTTGGGACCAATGAGTCCCACTAATGTGTGCATATAACCAATACGTTGTGTTTAGGACCAATGATGGCACAATAAAGTGGGTTTAGGGACAATGAGGGTTAGTTGGCACCAATGAGTCCTAATAAGGTGTTTATATAACCAATAAGTTGTGTTTACGACCAATTATGGCCCAATATGGTGTGTTTAGTTGGGACTAATGAGTCCCACTAAGGTGTGTATATAACCAATAAATTATGTTTAGGACCAATGATGGCCCAATAAGGTGTGTTTAGTAGGGCAATGAGGGTCGGTTAGAACCAATAAGTCCTAGTAAGGTGTGTATATAACCAATAAGTTGTGTTTAGGACCAATGATGGCCCAATAATGTGTGTTTAGTTGGGACTAATGAGTCCCACTAAGGTTTGTATATAACCAATAAGTTGTGTTTAGGACCAATGATGGCCCTATAAGGAGTGTTTAGTAGGGCAATGAGGGTCGGTTGGGACCAATAAGTCCTAGTAAGGTGTGTCTTATATAACCAATAAGTTGTGTTTAGGACCAATGATGGCCCAATAATGTGTGTTTAAGGGCAATGAGGGTCAGTTGGGACCAATGAGTCCCAATAAAGTGTGTATATAACCAATAAGTTGTGTTTACGACCAATTATGGCCCAATAAGGTGTGTTTAGTTGGGACCAATGAGTCCCACTAATGTGTGCATATAACCAATACGTTGTGTTTAGGACCAATGATGGCACAATAAAGTGGGTTTATGGACAATGAGGGTTAGTTGGCACCAATGAGTCCTAATAAGGTGTTTATATAACCAATAAGTTGTGTTTACGACCAATTATGGCCCAATATGGTGTGTTTAGTTGGGACTAATGAGTCCCACTAAGGTGTGTATATAACCAATAAATTATGTTTAGGACCAATGATGGCCCAATAAGGTGTGTTTAGTAGGGCAATGATGGTCGGTTAGAACCAATAAGTCCTAGTAAGGTGTGTATATAACCAATAAGTTGTGTTTAGGACCAATGATGGCCCAATAATGTGTGTTTAGTTGGGACTAATGAGTCCCACTAAGGTTTGTATATAACCAATAAGTTGTGTTTAGGACCAATGATGGCCCTATAAGGAGTGTTTAGTAGGGCAATGAGGGTCGGTTGGGACCAATAAGTCCTAGTAAGGTGTGTCTTATATAACCAATAAGTTGTGTTTAGGACCAATGATGGCCCAATAATGTGTGTTTAAGGGCAATGAGGGTCCGTTGGGACCAATGAGTCCCAATAAAGTGTGTATATAACCAATAAGTTGTGTTTACGACCAATTATGGCCCAATAAGGTGTGTTTAGTTGGGACCAATGAGTCCCACTAATGTGTGCATATAACCAATACGTTGTGTTTAGGACCAATGATGGCACAATAAAGTGGGTTTATGGACAATGAGGGTTAGTTGGCACCAATGAGTCCTAATAAGGTGTTTATATAACCAATAAGTTGTGTTTACGACCAATTATGGCCCAATATGGTGTGTTTAGTTGGGACTAATGAGTCCCACTAAGGTGTGTATATAACCAATAAATTATGTTTAGGACCAATGATGGCCCAATAAGGTGTGTTTAGTAGGGCAATGAGGGTCGGTTAGAACCAATAAGTCCTAGTAAGGTGTGTATATAACCAATAAGTTGTGTTTAGGACCAATGATGGCCCAATAATGTGTGTTTAGTTGGGACTAATGAGTCCCACTAAGGTTTGTATATAACCAATAAGTTGTGTTTAGGACCAATGATGGCCCTATAAGGAGTGTTTAGTAGGGCAATGAGGGTCGGTTGGGACCAATAAGTCCTAGTAAGGTGTGTCTTATATAACCAATAAGTTGTGTTTAGGACCAATGATGGCCCAATAATGTGTGTTTAAGGGCAATGAGGGTCCGTTGGGACCAATGAGTCCCAATAAAGTGTGTATATAACCAATAAGTTGTTTTTACGACCAATTATGGCCCAATAAGGTGTGTTTAGTTGGGACCAATGAGTCCCACTAATGTGTGCATATAACCAATACGTTGTGTTTCGCACCAATGATGGCACAATAAAGTGGGTTTATGGACAATGAGGGTTAGTTGGCACCAATGAGTCCTAATAAGGTGTTTATATAACCAATAAGTTGTGTTTACGACCAATTATGGCCCAATATGGTGTGTTTAGTTGGGACTAATGAGTCCCACTAAGGTGTGTATATAACCAATAAATTATGTTTAGGACCAATGATGGCCCAATAAGGTGTGTTTAGTAGGGCAATGAGGGTCGGTTAGAACCAATAAGTCCTAGTAAGGTGTGTATATAACCAATAAGTTGTGTTTAGGACCAATGATGGCCCAATAATGTGTGTTTAGTTGGGACTAATGAGTCCCACTAAGGTTTGTATATAACCAATAAGTTGTGTTTAGGACCAATGATGGCCCTATAAGGAGTGTTTAGTAGGGCAATGAGGGTCGGTTGGGACCAATAAGTCCTAGTAAGGTGTGTCTTATATAACCAATAAGTTGTGTTTAGGACCAATGATGGCCCAATAATGTGTGTTTAAGGGCAATGAGGGTCAGTTGGGACCAATGAGTCCCAATAAAGTGTGTATATAACCAATAAGTTGTGTTTACGACCAATTATGGCCCAATAAGGTGTGTTTAGTTGGGACCAATGAGTCCCACTAATGTGTGCATATAACCAATACGTTGTGTTTAGGACCAATGATGGCACAATAAAGTGGGTTTAGGGACAATGAGGGTTAGTTGGCACCAATGAGTCCTAATAAGGTGTTTATATAACCAATAAGTTGTGTTTACGGCCAATTATGGCCCAATATGGTGTGTTTAGTTGGGACTAATGAGTCCCACTAAGGTGTGTATATAACCAATAAATTATGTTTAGGACCAATGATGGCCCAATAAGGTGTGTTTAGTAGGGCAATGAGGGTCGGTTAGAACCAATAAGTCCTAGTAAGGTGTGTATATAACCAATAAGTTGTGTTTAGGACCAATGATGGCCCAATAATGTGTGTTTAGTTGGGACTAATGAGTCCCACTAAGGTTTGTATATAACCAATAAGTTGTGTTTAGGACCAATGATGGCCCTATAAGGAGTGTTTAGTAGGGCAATGAGGGTCGGTTGGGACCAATAAGTCCTAGTAAGGTGTGTCTTATATAACCAATAAGTTGTGTTTAGGACCAATGATGGCCCAATAATGTGTGTTTAAGGGCAATGAGGGTCAGTTGGGACCAATGAGTCCCAATAAAGTGTGTATATAACCAATAAGTTGTGTTTACGACCAATTATGGCCCAATAAGGTGTGTTTAGTTGGGACCAATGAGTCCCACTAATGTGTGTATATGACCAATATGTTGTGTTTAGGACCAATGATGGCACAATAAAGTGGGTTTAGGGACAATGAGGGTTAGTTGGCACCAATGAGTCCTAATAAGGTGTTTATATAACCAATAAGTTGTGTTTACGACCAATTATGGCCCAATATGGTGTGTTTAGTTGGGACTAATGAGTCCCACTAAGGTGTGTATATAACCAATAAATTATGTTTAGGACCAATGATGGCCCAATAAGGTGTGTTTAGTAGGGCAATGAGGGTCGGTTAGAACCAATAAGTCCTAGTAAGGTGTGTATATAACCAATAAGTTGTGTTTAGGACCAATGATGGCCCAATAATGTGTGTTTAGTTGGGACTAATGAGTCCCACTAAGGTTTGTATATAACCAATAAGTTGTGTTTAGGACCAATGATGGCCCTATAAGGAGTGTTTAGTAGGGCAATGAGGGTCGGTTGGGACCAATAAGTCCTAGTAAGGTGTGTCTTATATAACCAATAAGTTGTGTTTAGGACCAATGATGGCCCAATAATGTGTGTTTAAGGGCAATGAGGGTCAGTTGGGACCAATGAGTCCCAATAAAGTGTGTATATAACCAATAAGTTGTGTTTACGACCAATTATGGCCCAATAAGGTGTGTTTAGTTGGGACCAATGAGTCCCACTAATGTGTGCATATAACCAATACGTTGTGTTTAGGACCAATGATGGCACAATAAAGTGGGTTTAGGGACAATGAGGGTTAGTTGGCACCAATGAGTCCTAATAAGGTGTTTATATAACCAATAAGTTGTGTTTACGACCAATTATGGCCCAATATGGTGTGTTTAGTTGGGACTAATGAGTCCCACTAAGGTGTGTATATAACCAATAAATTATGTTTAGGACCAATGATGGCCCAATAAGGTGTGTTTAGTAGGGCAATGAGGGTCGGTTAGAACCAATAAGTCCTAGTAAGGTGTGTATATAACCAATAAGTTGTGTTTAGGACCAATGATGGCCCAATAATGTGTGTTTAGTTGGGACTAATGAGTCCCACTAAGGTTTGTATATAACCAATAAGTTGTGTTTAGGACCAATGATGGCCCTATAAGGAGTGTTTAGTAGGGCAATGAGGGTCGGTTGGGACCAATAAGTCCTAGTAAGGTGTGTCTTATATAACCAATAAGTTGTGTTTAGGACCAATGATGGCCCAATAATGTGTGTTTAAGGGCAATGAGGGTCAGTTGGGACCAATGAGTCCCAATAAAGTGTGTATATAACCAATAAGTTGTGTTTACGACCAATTATGGCCCAATAAGGTGTGTTTAGTTGGGACCAATGAGTCCCACTAATGTGTGCATATAACCAATACGTTGTGTTTAGGACCAATGATGGCACAATAAAGTGGGTTTAGGGACAATGAGGGTTAGTTGGCACCAATGAGTCCTAATAAGGTGTTTATATAACCAATAAGTTGTGTTTACGACCAATTATGGCCCAATATGGTGTGTTTAGTTGGGACTAATGAGTCCCACTAAGGTGTGTATATAACCAATAAATTATGTTTAGGACCAATGATGGCCCAATAAGGTGTGTTTAGTAGGGCAATGAGGGTCGGTTAGAACCAATAAGTCCTAGTAAGGTGTGTATATAACCAATAAGTTGTGTTTAGGACCAATGATGGCCCAATAATGTGTGTTTAGTTGGGACTAATGAGTCCCACTAAGGTTTGTATATAACCAATAAGTTGTGTTTAGGACCAATGATGGCCCTATAAGGAGTGTTTAGTAGGGCAATGAGGGTCGGTTGGGACCAATAAGTCCTAGTAAGGTGTGTCTTATATAACCAATAAGTTGTGTTTAGGACCAATGATGGCCCAATAATGTGTGTTTAAGGGCAATGAGGGTCAGTTGGGACCAATGAGTCCCAATAAAGTGTGTATATAACCAATAAGTTGTGTTTACGACCAATTATGGCCCAATAAGGTGTGTTTAGTTGGGACCAATGAGTCCCACTAATGTGTGCATATAACCAATACGTTGTGTTTAGGACCAATGATGGCACAATAAAGTGGGTTTAGGGACAATGAGGGTTAGTTGGCACCAATGAGTCCTAATAAGGTGTTTATATAACCAATAAGTTGTGTTTACGACCAATTATGGCCCAATATGGTGTGTTTAGTTGGGACTAATGAGTCCCACTAAGGTGTGTATATAACCAATAAATTATGTTTAGGACCAATGATGGCCCAATAAGGTGTGTTTAGTAGGGCAATGAGGGTCGGTTAGAACCAATAAGTCCTAGTAAGGTGTGTATATAACCAATAAGTTGTGTTTAGGACCAATGATGGCCCAATAATGTGTGTTTAGTTGGGACTAATGAGTCCCACTAAGGTTTGTATATAACCAATAAGTTGTGTTTAGGACCAATGATGGCCCTATAAGGAGTGTTTAGTAGGGCAATGAGGGTCGGTTGGGACCAATAAGTCCTAGTAAGGTGTGTCTTATATAACCAATAAGTTGTGTTTAGGACCAATGATGGCCCAATAATGTGTGTTTAAGGGCAATGAGGGTCCGTTGGGACCAATGAGTCCCAATAAAGTGTGTATATAACCAATAAGTTGTGTTTACGACCAATTATGGCCCAATAAGGTGTGTTTAGTTGGGACCAATGAGTCCCACTAATGTGTGCATATAACCAATACGTTGTGTTTAGGACCAATGATGGCACAATAAAGTGGGTTTAGGGACAATGAGGGTTAGTTGGCACCAATGAGTCCTAATAAGGTGTTTATATAACCAATAAGTTGTGTTTACGACCAATTATGGCCCAATATGGTGTGTTTAGTTGGGACTAATGAGTCCCACTAAGGTGTGTATATAACCAATAAATTATGTTTAGGACCAATGATGGCCCAATAAGGTGTGTTTAGTAGGGCAATGAGGGTCGGTTAGAACCAATAAGTCCTAGTAAGGTGTGTATATAACCAATAAGTTGTGTTTAGGACCAATGATGGCCCAATAATGTGTGTTTAGTTGGGACTAATGAGTCCCACTAAGGTTTGTATATAACCAATAAGTTGTGTTTAGGACCAATGATGGCCCTATAAGGAGTGTTTAGTAGGGCAATGAGGGTCGGTTGGGACCAATAAGTCCTAGTAAGGTGTGTCTTATATAACCAATAAGTTGTGTTTAGGACCAATGATGGCCCAATAATGTGTGTTTAAGGGCAATGAGGGTCAGTTGGGACCAATGAGTCCCAATAAAGTGTGTATATAACCAATAAGTTGTGTTTACGACCAATTATGGCCCAATAAGGTGTGTTTAGTTGGGACCAATGAGTCCCACTAATGTGTGCATATAACCAATACGTTGTGTTTAGGACCAATGATGGCACAATAAAGTGGGTTTAGGGACAATGAGGGTTAGTTGGCACCAATGAGTCCTAATAAGGTGTTTATATAACCAATAAGTTGTGTTTACGACCAATTATGGCCCAATATGGTGTGTTTAGTTGGGACTAATGAGTCCCACTAAGGTGTGTATATAACCAATAAATTATGTTTAGGACCAATGATGGCCCAATAAGGTGTGTTTAGTAGGGCAATGAGGGTCGGTTAGAACCAATAAGTCCTAGTAAGGTGTGTATATAACCAATAAGTTGTGTTTAGGACCAATGATGGCCCAATAATGTGTGTTTAGTTGGGACTAATGAGTCCCACTAAGGTTTGTATATAACCAATAAGTTGTGTTTAGGACCAATGATGGCCCAATAAGGTGTGTTTAGTAGGGCAATGAGGGTCGGTTGGGACCAATAAGTCCTAGTAAGGTGTGTCTTATATAACCAATAAGTTGTGTTTAGGACCAATGATGGCCCAATAATGTGTGTTTAATTGGGACTAATGAGTGCCACTAAGTTGTGTACTAATAAGTCCCAATAAAGTTGTGTTTAGGATCAATGATGGCCCAATAAGTTGTGTTTACGACCAATTATGGCCCAATAAGGTGTGTTTAGTTGGGACCAATGAGTCCCACTAAGGTGTGTATATAACCAATAAGTTGTGTTTAGGACCAATGATGGCCCAATAAGGTGTGTTTAGTAGGGCAATGAGGGTCGGTTAGAACCAATAAGTCCTAGTAAGGTGTGTATATAACCAATAAGTTGTGTTTAGGACCAATGATGGCCCAATAATGTGTGTTTAGTTTGGACTAATGAGTCCCACTAAGGTGTGTATATAACCAATAAGTTGTGTTTAGGACCAATGATGGCCCTATAAGTTGTGTTTACGACCAATTATGGCCCAATATGGTGTGTTTAGTTGGGACTAATGAGTCCCACTAAGGTGTGTATATAACCAATAAATTATGTTTAGGACCAATGATGGCCCAATAAGGTGTGTTTAGTAGGGCAATGAGGGTCGGTTAGAACCAATAAGTCCTAGTAAGGTGTGTATATAACCAATAAGTTGTGTTTAGGACCAATGATGGCCCAATAATGTGTGTTTAGTTGGGACTAATGAGTCCCACTAAGGTTTGTATATAACCAATAAGTTGTGTTTAGGACCAATGATGGCCCTATAAGGAGTGTTTAGTAGGGCAATGAGGGTCGGTTGGGACCAATAAGTCCTAGTAAGGTGTGTCTTATATAACCAATAAGTTGTGTTTAGGACCAATGATGGCCCAATAATGTGTGTTTAAGGGCAATGAGGGTCAGTTGGGACCAATGAGTCCCAATAAAGTGTGTATATAACCAATAAGTTGTGTTTACGACCAATTATGGCCCAATAAGGTGTGTTTAGTTGGGACCAATGAGTCCCACTAATGTGTGCATATAACCAATACGTTGTGTTTAGGACCAATGATGGCACAATAAAGTGGGTTTAGGGACAATGAGGGTTAGTTGGCACCAATGAGTCCTAATAAGGTGTTTATATAACCAATAAGTTGTGTTTACGGCCAATTATGGCCCAATATGGTGTGTTTAGTTGGGACTAATGAGTCCCACTAAGGTGTGTATATAACCAATAAATTATGTTTAGGACCAATGATGGCCCAATAAGGTGTGTTTAGTAGGGCAATGAGGGTCGGTTAGAACCAATAAGTCCTAGTAAGGTGTGTATATAACCAATAAGTTGTGTTTAGGACCAATGATGGCCCAATAATGTGTGTTTAGTTGGGACTAATGAGTCCCACTAAGGTTTGTATATAACCAATAAGTTGTGTTTAGGACCAATGATGGCCCTATAAGGAGTGTTTAGTAGGGCAATGAGGGTCGGTTGGGACCAATAAGTCCTAGTATGGTGTGTCTTATATAACCAATAAGTTGTGTTTAGGACCAATGATGGCCCAATAATGTGTGTTTAAGGGCAATGAGGGTCAGTTGGGACCAATGAGTCCCAATAAAGTGTGTATATAACCAATAAGTTGTGTTTACGACCAATTATGGCCCAATAAGGTGTGTTTAGTTGGGACCAATGAGTCCCACTAATGTGTGTATATGACCAATATGTTGTGTTTAGGACCAATGATGGCACAATAAAGTGGGTTTAGGGACAATGAGGGTTAGTTGGCACCAATGAGTCCTAATAAGGTGTTTATATAACCAATAAGTTGTGTTTACGACCAATTATGGCCCAATATGGTGTGTTTAGTTGGGACTAATGAGTCCCACTAAGGTGTGTATATAACCAATAAATTATGTTTAGGACCAATGATGGCCCAATAAGGTGTGTTTAGTAGGGCAATGAGGGTCGGTTAGAACCAATAAGTCCTAGTAAGGTGTGTATATAACCAATAAGTTGTGTTTAGGACCAATGATGGCCCAATAATGTGTGTTTAGTTGGGACTAATGAGTCCCACTAAGGTTTGTATATAACCAATAAGTTGTGTTTAGGACCAATGATGGCCCTATAAGGAGTGTTTAGTAGGGCAATGAGGGTCGGTTGGGACCAATAAGTCCTAGTAAGGTGTGTCTTATATAACCAATAAGTTGTGTTTAGGACCAATGATGGCCCAATAATGTGTGTTTAAGGGCAATGAGGGTCAGTTGGGACCAATGAGTCCCAATAAAGTGTGTATATAACCAATAAGTTGTGTTTACGACCAATTATGGCCCAATAAGGTGTGTTTAGTTGGGACCAATGAGTCCCACTAATGTGTGCATATAACCAATACGTTGTGTTTAGGACCAATGATGGCACAATAAAGTGGGTTTAGGGACAATGAGGGTTAGTTGGCACCAATGAGTCCTAATAAGGTGTTTATATAACCAATAAGTTGTGTTTACGACCAATTATGGCCCAATATGGTGTGTTTAGTTGGGACTAATGAGTCCCACTAAGGTGTGTATATAACCAATAAATTATGTTTAGGACCAATGATGGCCCAATAAGGTGTGTTTAGTAGGGCAATGAGGGTCGGTTAGAACCAATAAGTCCTAGTAAGGTGTGTATATAACCAATAAGTTGTGTTTAGGACCAATGATGGCCCAATAATGTGTGTTTAGTTGGGACTAATGAGTCCCACTAAGGTTTGTATATAACCAATAAGTTGTGTTTAGGACCAATGATGGCCCTATAAGGAGTGTTTAGTAGGGCAATGAGGGTCGGTTGGGACCAATAAGTCCTAGTAAGGTGTGTCTTATATAACCAATAAGTTGTGTTTAGGACCAATGATGGCCCAATAATGTGTGTTTAAGGGCAATGAGGGTCAGTTGGGACCAATGAGTCCCAATAAAGTGTGTATATAACCAATAAGTTGTGTTTACGACCAATTATGGCCCAATAAGGTGTGTTTAGTTGGGACCAATGAGTCCCACTAATGTGTGCATATAACCAATACGTTGTGTTTAGGACCAATGTTGGCACAATAAAGTGGGTTTAGGAACAATGAGGGTTAGTTGGCACCAATGAGTCCTAATAAGGTGTTTATATAACCAATAAGTTGTGTTTACGACCAATTATGGCCCAATATGGTGTGTTTAGTTGGGACTAATGAGTCCCACTAAGGTGTGTATATAACCAATAAATTATGTTTAGGACCAATGATGGCCCAATAAGGTGTGTTTAGTAGGGCAATGAGGGTCGGTTAGAACCAATAAGTCCTAGTAAGGTGTGTATATAACCAATAAGTTGTGTTTAGGACCAATGATGGCCCAATAATGTGTGTTTAGTTGGGACTAATGAGTCCCACTAAGGTTTGTATATAACCAATAAGTTGTGTTTAGGACCAATGATGGCCCTATAAGGAGTGTTTAGTAGGGCAATGAGGGTCGGTTGGGACCAGTAAGTCCTAGTAAGGTGTGTCTTATATAACCAATAAGTTGTGTTTAGGACCAATGATGGCCCAATAATGTGTGTTTAAGGGCAATGAGGGTCCGTTGGGACCAATGAGTCCCAATAAAGTGTGTATATAACCAATAAGTTGTTTTTACGACCAATTATGGCCCAATAAGGTGTGTTTAGTTGGGACCAATGAGTCCCACTAATGTGTGCATATAACCAATACGTTGTGTTTCGCACCAATGATGGCACAATAAAGTGGGTTTATGGACAATGAGGGTTAGTTGGCACCAATGAGTCCTAATAAGGTGTTTATATAACCAATAAGTTGTGTTTACGACCAATTATGGCCCAATATGGTGTGTTTAGTTGGGACTAATGAGTCCCACTAAGGTGTGTATATAACCAATAAATTATGTTTAGGACCAATGATGGCCCAATAAGGTGTGTTTAGTAGGGCAATGAGGGTCGGTTAGAACCAATAAGTCCTAGTAAGGTGTGTATATAACCAATAAGTTGTGTTTAGGACCAATGATGGCCCAATAATGTGTGTTTAGTTGGGACTAATGAGTCCCACTAAGGTTTGTATATAACCAATAAGTTGTGTTTAGGACCAATGATGGCCCTATAAGGAGTGTTTAGTAGGGCAATGAGGGTCGGTTGGGACCAATAAGTCCTAGTATGGTGTGTCTTATATAACCAATAAGTTGTGTTTAGGACCAATGATGGCCCAATAATGTGTGTTTAAGGGCAATGAGGGTCAGTTGGGACCAATGAGTCCCAATAAAGTGTGTATATAACCAATAAGTTGTGTTTACGACCAATTATGGCCCAATAAGGTGTGTTTAGTTGGGACCAATGAGTCCCACTAATGTGTGCATATAACCAATACGTTGTGTTTAGGACCAATGATGGCACAATAAAGTGGGTTTAGGGACAATGAGGGTTAGTTGGCACCAATGAGTCCTAATAAGGTGTTTATATAACCAATAAGTTGTGTTTACGACCAATTATGGCCCAATATGGTGTGTTTAGTTGGGACTAATGAGTCCCACTAAGGTGTGTATATAACCAATAAATTATGTTTAGGACCAATGATGGCCCAATAAGGTGTGTTTAGTAGGGCAATGAGGGTCGGTTAGAACCAATAAGTCCTAGTAAGGTGTGTATATAACCAATAAGTTGTGTTTAGGACCAATGATGGCCCAATAATGTGTGTTTAGTTGGGACTAATGAGTCCCACTAAGGTTTGTATATAACCAATAAGTTGTGTTTAGGACCAATGATGGCCCTATAAGGAGTGTTTAGTAGGGCAATGAGGGTCGGTTGGGACCAATAAGTCCTAGTAAGGTGTGTCTTATATAACCAATAAGTTGTGTTTAGGACCAATGATGGCCCAATAATGTGTGTTTAAGGGCAATGAGGGTCAGTTGGGACCAATGAGTCCCAATAAAGTGTGTATATAACCAATAAGTTGTGTTTACGACCAATTATGGCCCAATAAGGTGTGTTTAGTTGGGACCAATGAGTCCCACTAATGTGTGCATATAACCAATACGTTGTGTTTAGGACCAATGTTGGCACAATAAAGTGGGTTTAGGAACAATGAGGGTTAGTTGGCACCAATGAGTCCTAATAAGGTGTTTATATAACCAATAAGTTGTGTTTACGACCAATTATGGCCCAATATGGTGTGTTTAGTTGGGACTAATGAGTCCCACTAAGGTGTGTATATAACCAATAAATTATGTTTAGGACCAATGATGGCCCAATAAGGTGTGTTTAGTAGGGCAATGAGGGTCGGTTAGAACCAATAAGTCCTAGTAAGGTGTGTATATAACCAATAAGTTGTGTTTAGGACCAATGATGGCCCAATAATGTGTGTTTAGTTGGGACTAATGAGTCCCACTAAGGTTTGTATATAACCAATAAGTTGTGTTTAGGACCAATGATGGCCCAATAAGGTGTGTTTAGTAGGGCAATGAGGGTCGGTTGGGACCAATAAGTCCTAGTAAGGTGTGTCTTATATAACCAATAAGTTGTGTTTAGGACCAATGATGGCCCAATAATGTGTGTTTAAGGGCAATGAGGGTCAGTTGGGACCAATGAGTCCCAATAAAGTGTGTATATAACCAATAAGTTGTGTTTACGACCAATTATGGCCCAATAAGGTGTGTTTAGTTGGGACCAATGAGTCCCACTAATGTGTGCATATAACCAATACGTTGTGTTTAGGACCAATGATGGCACAATAAAGTGGGTTTAGGGACAATGAGGGTTAGTTGGCACCAATGAGTCCTAATAAGGTGTTTATATAACCAATAAGTTGTGTTTACGACCAATTATGGCCCAATATGGTGTGTTTAGTTGGGACTAATGAGTCCCACTAAGGTGTGTATATAACCAATAAATTATGTTTAGGACCAATGATGGCCCAATAAGGTGTGTTTAGTAGGGCAATGAGGGTCGGTTAGAACCAATAAGTCCTAGTAAGGTGTGTATATAACCAATAAGTTGTGTTTAGGACCAATGATGGCCCAATAATGTGTGTTTAGTTGGGACTAATGAGTCCCACTAAGGTTTGTATATAACCAATAAGTTGTGTTTAGGACCAATGATGGCCCTATAAGGAGTGTTTAGTAGGGCAATGAGGGTCGGTTGGGACCAATAAGTCCTAGTAAGGTGTGTCTTATATAACCAATAAGTTGTGTTTAGGACCAATGATGGCCCAATAATGTGTGTTTAAGGGCAATGAGGGTCAGTTGGGACCAATGAGTCCCAATAAAGTGTGTATATAACCAATAAGTTGTGTTTACGACCAATTATGGCCCAATAAGGTGTGTTTAGTTGGGACCAATGAGTCCCACTAATGTGTGCATATAACCAATACGTTGTGTTTAGGACCAATGATGGCACAATAAAGTGGGTTTAGGGACAATGAGGGTTAGTTGGCACCAATGAGTCCTAATAAGGTGTTTATATAACCAATAAGTTGTGTTTACGACCAATTATGGCCCAATATGGTGTGTTTAGTTGGGACTAATGAGTCCCACTAAGGTGTGTATATAACCAATAAATTATGTTTAGGACCAATGATGGCCCAATAAGGTGTGTTTAGTAGGGCAATGAGGGTCGGTTAGAACCAATAAGTCCTAGTAAGGTGTGTATATAACCAATAAGTTGTGTTTAGGACCAATGATGGCCCAATAATGTGTGTTTAGTTGGGACTAATGAGTCCCACTAAGGTTTGTATATAACCAATAAGTTGTGTTTAGGACCAATGATGGCCCAATAAGGTGTGTTTAGTAGGGCAATGAGGGTCGGTTGGGACCAATAAGTCCTAGTAAGGTGTGTCTTATATAACCAATAAGTTGTGTTTAGGACCAATGATGGCCCAATAATGTGTGTTTAAGGGCAATGAGGGTCAGTTGGGACCAATGAGTCCCAATAAAGTGTGTATATAACCAATAAGTTGTGTTTACGACCAATTATGGCCCAATAAGGTGTGTTTAGTTGGGACCAATGAGTCCCACTAATGTGTGCATATAACCAATACGTTGTGTTTAGGACCAATGATGGCACAATAAAGTGGGTTTAGGGACAATGAGGGTTAGTTGGCACCAATGAGTCCTAATAAGGTGTTTATATAACCAATAAGTTGTGTTTACGGCCAATTATGGCCCAATATGGTGTGTTTAGTTGGGACTAATGAGTCCCACTAAGGTGTGTATATAACCAATAAATTATGTTTAGGACCAATGATGGCCCAATAAGGTGTGTTTAGTAGGGCAATGAGGGTCGGTTAGAACCAATAAGTCCTAGTAAGGTGTGTATATAACCAATAAGTTGTGTTTAGGACCAATGATGGCCCAATAATGTGTGTTTAGTTGGGACTAATGAGTCCCACTAAGGTTTGTATATAACCAATAAGTTGTGTTTAGGACCAATGATGGCCCTATAAGGAGTGTTTAGTAGGGCAATGAGGGTCGGTTGGGACCAATAAGTCCTAGTAAGGTGTGTCTTATATAACCAATAAGTTGTGTTTAGGACCAATGATGGCCCAATAATGTGTGTTTAAGGGCAATGAGGGTCAGTTGGGACCAATGAGTCCCAATAAAGTGTGTATATAACCAATAAGTTGTGTTTACGACCAATTATGGCCCAATAAGGTGTGTTTAGTTGGGACCAATGAGTCCCACTAATGTGTGCATATAACCAATACGTTGTGTTTAGGACCAATGATGGCACAATAAAGTGGGTTTAGGGACAATGAGGGTTAGTTGGCACCAATGAGTCCTAATAAGGTGTTTATATAACCAATAAGTTGTGTTTACGACCAATTATGGCCCAATATGGTGTGTTTAGTTGGGACTAATGAGTCCCACTAAGGTGTGTATATAACCAATAAATTATGTTTAGGACCAATGATGGCCCAATAAGGTGTGTTTAGTAGGGCAATGAGGGTCGGTTAGAACCAATAAGTCCTAGTAAGGTGTGTATATAACCAATAAGTTGTGTTTAGGACCAATGATGGCCCAATAATGTGTGTTTAGTTGGGACTAATGAGTCCCACTAAGGTTTGTATATAACCAATAAGTTGTGTTTAGGACCAATGATGGCCCTATAAGGAGTGTTTAGTAGGGCAATGAGGGTCGGTTAGAACCAATAAGTCCTAGTAAGGTGTGTATATAACCAATAAGTTGTGTTTAGGACCAATGATGGCCCAATAAGGTGTGTTTAGTTGGGACTAATGAGTCCCACTAAGGTTTGTATATAACCAATAAGTTGTGTTTACGACCAATGATGGCCCTATAAGGAGTGTTTAGTAGGGCAATGAGGGTCGGTTGGGACCAATAAGTCCTAGTAAGGTGTGTCTTATATAACCAATAAGTTGTGTTTAGGACCAATGATGGCCCAATAATGTGTGTTTAAGGGCAATGAGGGTCCGTTGGGACCAATGAGTCCCAATAAAGTGTGTATATAACCAATAAGTTGTGTTTACGACCAATTATGGCCCAATAAGGTGTGTTTAGTTGGGACCAATGAGTCCCACTAATGTGTGCATATAACCAATACGTTGTGTTTAGGACCAATGATGGCACAATAAAGTGGGTTTAGGGACAATGAGGGTTAGTTGGCACCAATGAGTCCTAATAAGGTGTTTATATAACCAATAAGTTGTGTTTACGACCAATTATGGCCCAATATGGTGTGTTTAGTTGGGACTAATGAGTCCCACTAAGGTGTGTATATAACCAATAAATTATGTTTAGGACCAATGATGGCCCAATAAGGTGTGTTTAGTAGGGCAATGAGGGTCGGTTAGAACCAATAAGTCCTAGTAAGGTGTGTATATAACCAATAAGTTGTGTTTAGGACCAATGATGGCCCAATAATGTGTGTTTAGTTGGGACTAATGAGTCCCACTAAGGTTTGTATATAACCAATAAGTTGTGTTTAGGACCAATGATGGCCCTATAAGGAGTGTTTAGTAGGGCAATGAGGGTCGGTTGGGACCAATAAGTCCTAGTAAGGTGTGTCTTATATAACCAATAAGTTGTGTTTAGGACCAATGATGGCCCAATAATGTGTGTTTAAGGGCAATGAGGGTCAGTTGGGACCAATGAGTCCCAATAAAGTGTGTATATAACCAATAAGTTGTGTTTACGACCAATTATGGCCCAATAAGGTGTGTTTAGTTGGGACCAATGAGTCCCACTAATGTGTGCATATAACCAATACGTTGTGTTTAGGACCAATGATGGCACAATAAAGTGGGTTTAGGGACAATGAGGGTTAGTTGGCACCAATGAGTCCTAATAAGGTGTTTATATAACCAATAAGTTGTGTTTACGACCAATTATGGCCCAATATGGTGTGTTTAGTTGGGACTAATGAGTCCCACTAAGGTGTGTATATAACCAATAAATTATGTTTAGGACCAATGATGGCCCAATAAGGTGTGTTTAGTAGGGCAATGAGGGTCGGTTAGAACCAATAAGTCCTAGTAAGGTGTGTATATAACCAATAAGTTGTGTTTAGGACCAATGATGGCCCAATAATGTGTGTTTAGTTGGGACTAATGAGTCCCACTAAGGTTTGTATATAACCAATAAGTTGTGTTTAGGACCAATGATGGCCCTATAAGGAGTGTTTAGTAGGGCAATGAGGGTCGGTTGGGACCAATAAGTCCTAGTAAGGTGTGTCTTATATAACCAATAAGTTGTGTTTAGGACCAATGATGGCCCAATAATGTGTGTTTAAGGGCAATGAGGGTCAGTTGGGACCAATGAGTCCCAATAAAGTGTGTATATAACCAATAAGTTGTGTTTACGACCAATTATGGCCCAATAAGGTGTGTTTAGTTGGGACCAATGAGTCCCACTAATGTGTGCATATAACCAATACGTTGTGTTTAGGACCAATGTTGGCACAATAAAGTGGGTTTAGGGACAATGAGGGTTAGTTGGCACCAATGAGTCCTAATAAGGTGTTTATATAACCAATAAGTTGTGTTTACGACCAATTATGGCCCAATATGGTGTGTTTAGTTGGGACTAATGAGTCCCACTAAGGTGTGTATATAACCAATAAATTATGTTTAGGACCAATGATGGCCCAATAAGGTGTGTTTAGTAGGGCAATGAGGGTCGGTTAGAACCAATAAGTCCTAGTAAGGTGTGTATATAACCAATAAGTTGTGTTTAGGACCAATGATGGCCCAATAATGTGTGTTTAGTTGGGACTAATGAGTCACACTAAGGTTTGTATATAACCAATAAGTTGTGTTTAGGACCAATGATGGCCCTATAAGGAGTGTTTAGTAGGGCAATGAGGGTCGGTTAGAACCAATAAGTCCTAGTAAGGTGTGTATATAACCAATAAGTTGTGTTTAGGACCAATGATGGCCCAATAAGGTGTGTTTAGTTGGGACTAATGAGTCCCACTAAGGTTTGTATATAACCAATAAGTTGTGTTTACGACCAATGATGGCCCTATAAGGAGTGTTTAGTAGGGCAATGAGGGTCGGTTGGGACCAATAAGTCCTAGTAAGGTGTGTCTTATATAACCAATAAGTTGTGTTTAGGACCAATGATGGCCCAATAATGTGTGTTTAAGGGCAATGAGGGTCCGTTGGGACCAATGAGTCCCAATAAAGTGTGTATATAACCAATAAGTTGTGTTTACGACCAATTATGGCCCAATAAGGTGTGTTTAGTTGGGACCAATGAGTCCCACTAATGTGTGCATATAACCAATACGTTGTGTTTAGGACCAATGATGGCACAATAAAGTGGGTTTAGGGACAATGAGGGTTAGTTGGCACCAATGAGTCCTAATAAGGTGTTTATATAACCAATAAGTTGTGTTTACGACCAATTATGGCCCAATATGGTGTGTTTAGTTGGGACTAATGAGTCCCACTAAGGTGTGTATATAACCAATAAATTATGTTTAGGACCAATGATGGCCCAATAAGGTGTGTTTAGTAGGGCAATGAGGGTCGGTTAGAACCAATAAGTCCTAGTAAGGTGTGTATATAACCAATAAGTTGTGTTTAGGACCAATGATGGCCCAATAATGTGTGTTTAGTTGGGACTAATGAGTCCCACTAAGGTTTGTATATAACCAATAAGTTGTGTTTAGGACCAATGATGGCCCTATAAGGAGTGTTTAGTAGGGCAATGAGGGTCGGTTGGGACCAATAAGTCCTAGTATGGTGTGTCTTATATAACCAATAAGTTGTGTTTAGGACCAATGATGGCCCAATAATGTGTGTTTAAGGGCAATGAGGGTCAGTTGGGACCAATGAGTCCCAATAAAGTGTGTATATAACCAATAAGTTGTGTTTACGACCAATTATGGCCCAATAAGGTGTGTTTAGTTGGGACCAATGAGTCCCACTAATGTGTGCATATAACCAATACGTTGTGTTTAGGACCAATGATGGCACAATAAAGTGGGTTTAGGAACAATGAGGGTTAGTTGGCACCAATGAGTCCTAATAAGGTGTTTATATAACCAATAAGTTGTGTTTACGACCAATTATGGCCCAATATGGTGTGTTTAGTTGGGACTAATGAGTCCCACTAAGGTGTGTATATAACCAATAAATTATGTTTAGGACCAATGATGGCCCAATAAGGTGTGTTTAGTAGGGCAATGAGGGTCGGTTAGAACCAATAAGTCCTAGTAAGGTGTGTATATAACCAATAAGTTGTGTTTAGGACCAATGATGGCCCAATAATGTGTGTTTAGTTGGGACTAATGAGTCCCACTAAGGTTTGTATATAACCAATAAGTTGTGTTTAGGACCAATGATGGCCCTATAAGGAGTGTTTAGTAGGGCAATGAGGGTCGGTTGGGACCAATAAGTCCTAGTAAGGTGTGTCTTATATAACCAATAAGTTGTGTTTAGGACCAATGATGGCCCAATAATGTGTGTTTAAGGGCAATGAGGGTCCGTTGGGACCAATGAGTCCCAATAAAGTGTGTATATAACCAATAAGTTGTGTTTACGACCAATTATGGCCCAATAAGGTGTGTTTAGTTGGGACCAATGAGTCCCACTAATGTGTGCATATAACCAATACGTTGTGTTTAGGACCAATGATGGCACAATAAAGTGGGTTTATGGACAATGAGGGTTAGTTGGCACCAATGAGTCCTAATAAGGTGTTTATATAACCAATAAGTTGTGTTTACGACCAATTATGGCCCAATATGGTGTGTTTAGTTGGGACTAATGAGTCCCACTAAGGTGTGTATATAACCAATAAATTATGTTTAGGACCAATGATGGCCCAATAAGGTGTGTTTAGTAGGGCAATGAGGGTCGGTTAGAACCAATAAGTCCTAGTAAGGTGTGTATATAACCAATAAGTTGTGTTTAGGACCAATGATGGCCCAATAATGTGTGTTTAAGGGCTAATGACTAGGTGTAACCTAGTTGGTGACTGGCAATGAGTCTGCCAATAAGTAGTAGTGTGTCATATAACCAATAAGTTGTGTTTACGACCAATTATGGCCCAATAAGGTGTGTTTAGTAGGGCATTGGGACCAAGGTCCTAAGTGTGATACCAATAAGTCGACCAATTATGGCCTAAGGTGGTGTGCTTAGTATAACCAATACGTTGTGTTTAGGACCAATGATGGCACAATAAAGTGGGTTTAGGGACAATGAGGGTTAGTTGGCACCAATGAGTCCTAATAAGGTGTTTATATAACCAATAAGTTGTGTTTACGACCAATTATGGCCCAATATGGTGTGTTTAGTTGGGACTAATGAGTCCCACTAAGGTGTGTATATAACCAATAAATTATGTTTAGGACCAATGATGGCCCAATAAGGTGTGTTTAGTAGGGCAATGAGGGTCGGTTAGAACCAATAAGTCCTAGTAAGGTGTGTATATAACCAATAAGTTGTGTTTAGGACCAATGATGGCCCAATAATGTGTGTTTAGTTGGGACTAATGAGTCCCACTAAGGTTTGTATATAACCAATAAGTTGTGTTTAGGACCAATGATGGCCCTATAAGGAGTGTTTAGTAGGGCAATGAGGGTCGGTTGGGACCAATAAGTCCTAGTAAGGTGTGTCTTATATAACCAATAAGTTGTGTTTAGGACCAATGATGGCCCAATAATGTGTGTTTAAGGGCAATGAGGGTCCGTTGGGACCAATGAGTCCCAATAAAGTGTGTATATAACCAATAAGTTGTGTTTACGACCAATTATGGCCCAATAAGGTGTGTTTAGTTGGGACCAATGAGTCCCACTAATGTGTGCATATAACCAATACGTTGTGTTTAGGACCAATGATGGCACAATAAAGTGGGTTTAGGGACAATGAGGGTTAGTTGGCACCAATGAGTCCTAATAAGGTGTTTATATAACCAATAAGTTGTGTTTACGACCAATTATGGCCCAATATGGTGTGTTTAGTTGGGACTAATGAGTCCCACTAAGGTGTGTATATAACCAATAAATTATGTTTAGGACCAATGATGGCCCAATAAGGTGTGTTTAGTAGGGCAATGAGGGTCGGTTAGAACCAATAAGTCCTAGTAAGGTGTGTATATAACCAATAAGTTGTGTTTAGGACCAATGATGGCCCAATAATGTGTGTTTAGTTGGGACTAATGAGTCCCACTAAGGTTTGTATATAACCAATAAGTTGTGTTTAGGACCAATGATGGCCCTATAAGGAGTGTTTAGTAGGGCAATGAGGGTCGGTTGGGACCAATAAGTCCTAGTAAGGTGTGTCTTATATAACCAATAAGTTGTGTTTAGGACCAATGATGGCCCAATAATGTGTGTTTAAGGGCAATGAGGGTCCGTTGGGACCAATGAGTCCCAATAAAGTGTGTATATAACCAATAAGTTGTGTTTACGACCAATTATGGCCCAATAAGGTGTGTTTAGTTGGGACCAATGAGTCCCACTAATGTGTGCATATAACCAATACGTTGTGTTTAGGACCAATGATGGCACAATAAAGTGGGTTTAGGGACAATGAGGGTTAGTTGGCACCAATGAGTCCTAATAAGGTGTTTATATAACCAATAAGTTGTGTTTACGACCAATTATGGCCCAATATGGTGTGTTTAGTTGGGACTAATGAGTCCCACTAAGGTGTGTATATAACCAATAAATTATGTTTAGGACCAATGATGGCCCAATAAGGTGTGTTTAGTAGGGCAATGAGGGTCGGTTAGAACCAATAAGTCCTAGTAAGGTGTGTATATAACCAATAAGTTGTGTTTAGGACCAATGATGGCCCAATAATGTGTGTTTAGTTGGGACTAATGAGTCCCACTAAGGTTTGTATATAACCAATAAGTTGTGTTTAGGACCAATGATGGCCCTATAAGGAGTGTTTAGTAGGGCAATGAGGGTCGGTTGGGACCAATAAGTCCTAGTAAGGTGTGTCTTATATAACCAATAAGTTGTGTTTAGGACCAATGATGGCCCAATAATGTGTGTTTAAGGGCAATGAGGGTCAGTTGGGACCAATGAGTCCCAATAAAGTGTGTATATAACCAATAAGTTGTGTTTACGACCAATTATGGCCCAATAAGGTGTGTTTAGTTGGGACCAATGAGTCCCACTAATGTGTGCATATAACCAATACGTTGTGTTTAGGACCAATGATGGCACAATAAAGTGGGTTTAGGGACAATGAGGGTTAGTTGGCACCAATGAGTCCTAATAAGGTGTTTATATAACCAATAAGTTGTGTTTACGACCAATTATGGCCCAATATGGTGTGTTTAGTTGGGACTAATGAGTCCCACTAAGGTGTGTATATAACCAATAAATTATGTTTAGGACCAATGATGGCCCAATAAGGTGTGTTTAGTAGGGCAATGAGGGTCGGTTAGAACCAATAAGTCCTAGTAAGGTGTGTATATAACCAATAAGTTGTGTTTAGGACCAATGATGGCCCAATAATGTGTGTTTAGTTGGGACTAATGAGTCCCACTAAGGTTTGTATATAACCAATAAGTTGTGTTTAGGACCAATGATGGCCCTATAAGGAGTGTTTAGTAGGGCAATGAGGGTCGGTTGGGACCAATAAGTCCTAGTAAGGTGTGTCTTATATAACCAATAAGTTGTGTTTAGGACCAATGATGGCCCAATAATGTGTGTTTAAGGGCAATGAGGGTCAGTTGGGACCAATGAGTCCCAATAAAGTGTGTATATAACCAATAAGTTGTGTTTACGACCAATTATGGCCCAATAAGGTGTGTTTAGTTGGGACCAATGAGTCCCACTAATGTGTGCATATAACCAATACGTTGTGTTTAGGACCAATGATGGCACAATAAAGTGGGTTTAGGAACAATGAGGGTTAGTTGGCACCAATGAGTCCTAATAAGGTGTTTATATAACCAATAAGTTGTGTTTACGACCAATTATGGCCCAATATGGTGTGTTTAGTTGGGACTAATGAGTCCCACTAAGGTGTGTATATAACCAATAAATTATGTTTAGGACCAATGATGGCCCAATAAGGTGTGTTTAGTAGGGCAATGAGGGTCGGTTAGAACCAATAAGTCCTAGTAAGGTGTGTATATAACCAATAAGTTGTGTTTAGGACCAATGATGGCCCAATAATGTGTGTTTAGTTGGGACTAATGAGTCCCACTAAGGTTTGTATATAACCAATAAGTTGTGTTTAGGACCAATGATGGCCCTATAAGGAGTGTTTAGTAGGGCAATGAGGGTCGGTTGGGACCAATAAGTCCTAGTAAGGTGTGTCTTATATAACCAATAAGTTGTGTTTAGGACCAATGATGGCCCAATAATGTGTGTTTAAGGGCAATGAGGGTCCGTTGGGACCAATGAGTCCCAATAAAGTGTGTATATAACCAATAAGTTGTGTTTACGACCAATTATGGCCCAATAAGGTGTGTTTAGTTGGGACCAATGAGTCCCACTAATGTGTGCATATAACCAATACGTTGTGTTTCGCACCAATGATGGCACAATAAAGTGGGTTTATGGACAATGAGGGTTAGTTGGCACCAATGAGTCCTAATAAGGTGTTTATATAACCAATAAGTTGTGTTTACGACCAATTATGGCCCAATATGGTGTGTTTAGTTGGGACTAATGAGTCCCACTAAGGTGTGTATATAACCAATAAATTATGTTTAGGACCAATGATGGCCCAATAAGGTGTGTTTAGTAGGGCAATGAGGGTCGGTTAGAACCAATAAGTCCTAGTAAGGTGTGTATATAACCAATAAGTTGTGTTTAGGACCAATGATGGCCCAATAATGTGTGTTTAGTTGGGACTAATGAGTCCCACTAAGGTTTGTATATAACCAATAAGTTGTGTTTAGGACCAATGATGGCCCTATAAGGAGTGTTTAGTAGGGCAATGAGGGTCGGTTGGGACCAATAAGTCCTAGTAAGGTGTGTCTTATATAACCAATAAGTTGTGTTTAGGACCAATGATGGCCCAATAATGTGTGTTTAAGGGCAATGAGGGTCCGTTGGGACCAATGAGTCCCAATAAAGTGTGTATATAACCAATAAGTTGTGTTTACGACCAATTATGGCCCAATAAGGTGTGTTTAGTTGGGACCAATGAGTCCCACTAATGTGTGCATATAACCAATACGTTGTGTTTAGGACCAATGATGGCACAATAAAGTGGGTTTAGGGACAATGAGGGTTAGTTGGCACCAATGAGTCCTAATAAGGTGTTTATATAACCAATAAGTTGTGTTTACGACCAATTATGGCCCAATATGGTGTGTTTAGTTGGGACTAATGAGTCCCACTAAGGTGTGTATATAACCAATAAATTATGTTTAGGACCAATGATGGCCCAATAAGGTGTGTTTAGTAGGGCAATGAGGGTCGGTTAGAACCAATAAGTCCTAGTAAGGTGTGTATATAACCAATAAGTTGTGTTTAGGACCAATGATGGCCCAATAATGTGTGTTTAGTTGGGACTAATGAGTCCCACTAAGGTTTGTATATAACCAATAAGTTGTGTTTAGGACCAATGATGGCCCTATAAGGAGTGTTTAGTAGGGCAATGAGGGTCGGTTGGGACCAATAAGTCCTAGTAAGGTGTGTCTTATATAACCAATAAGTTGTGTTTAGGACCAATGATGGCCCAATAATGTGTGTTTAAGGGCAATGAGGGTCAGTTGGGACCAATGAGTCCCAATAAAGTGTGTATATAACCAATAAGTTGTGTTTACGACCAATTATGGCCCAATAAGGTGTGTTTAGTTGGGACCAATGAGTCCCACTAATGTGTGCATATAACCAATACGTTGTGTTTAGGACCAATGATGGCACAATAAAGTGGGTTTAGGGACAATGAGGGTTAGTTGGCACCAATGAGTCCTAATAAGGTGTTTATATAACCAATAAGTTGTGTTTACGACCAATTATGGCCCAATATGGTGTGTTTAGTTGGGACTAATGAGTCCCACTAAGGTGTGTATATAACCAATAAATTATGTTTAGGACCAATGATGGCCCAATAAGGTGTGTTTAGTAGGGCAATGAGGGTCGGTTAGAACCAATAAGTCCTAGTAAGGTGTGTATATAACCAATAAGTTGTGTTTAGGACCAATGATGGCCCAATAATGTGTGTTTAGTTGGGACTAATGAGTCCCACTAAGGTTTGTATATAACCAATAAGTTGTGTTTAGGACCAATGATGGCCCTATAAGGAGTGTTTAGTAGGGCAATGAGGGTCGGTTGGGACCAATAAGTCCTAGTAAGGTGTGTCTTATATAACCAATAAGTTGTGTTTAGGACCAATGATGGCCCAATAATGTGTGTTTAAGGGCAATGAGGGTCAGTTGGGACCAATGAGTCCCAATAAAGTGTGTATATAACCAATAAGTTGTGTTTACGACCAATTATGGCCCAATAAGGTGTGTTTAGTTGGGACCAATGAGTCCCACTAATGTGTGCATATAACCAATACGTTGTGTTTAGGACCAATGATGGCACAATAAAGTGGGTTTAGGGACAATGAGGGTTAGTTGGCACCAATGAGTCCTAATAAGGTGTTTATATAACCAATAAGTTGTGTTTACGACCAATTATGGCCCAATATGGTGTGTTTAGTTGGGACTAATGAGTCCCACTAAGGTGTGTATATAACCAATAAATTATGTTTAGGACCAATGATGGCCCAATAAGGTGTGTTTAGTAGGTCAGTCGTGTATAAATAGTAGTTTGGTCTTTGTGTTTAGCAGTTCTGAGCGAATAAGCAAATCTTAAGTGTGTGTTTCTGAGTGTGTTTCTCTGTGTCAATTCTCTGTGGTTTACTGATTGTAATTGTTCTCGTTTGATCAATAAAACAATCGGTTATTTACGTTTCGATGTCCGATTAGCTAGATCGAGTAGACGATCCGATGCTCACGCATTTTCAGTAGGTGAATGGATTTTTTTTGTCAAAGATATAGATGGTTATAAAGAAGTGAATGGTTTAAATATTTCAGTTCGTATGAAACACTTTATAGCGTTTTTGTTGATTGTAATTGCTTCTGATAAATTAATAAAATATAATTGTAATTTTTTGTTAAACATGTCCTAATGATTTATATATTTAACATGCAGTAACACATTTTTTACATATGTAGCAGTTCGTGCTTGGGGATATCTCTGTTTAGTTTAATGTTACACGTGTATTACATATGTTTTTAATCATGTTATGTATGTAAATTTTCACATGTGTTACATATGTAATGTTACATCTTATGCCACATGTATCATATTATTTAACGTTACAAATTTTAATACAATATTTATTAAATGATGTTACATATGCATCCCTTATATAGAAATGCAAATCTAAACAATGATGTTACATATGTGACCAAACAATGATGTTACATATGTAGTTTGTCATTTTTTTGTTAGTTTGTTGTATTTTTTGTTAGTTTGTTGTATTTTTTGTTAGTTTGTCATATTTTTTTGTTACTTTTTTAAATATTTCAGTCCGTATGAAACATTTTGTAACTATTTTTTGTTGATTGTAATTGTTATTTATAAATTAATAAGATATAATTGTAAATTTTTGTAAACATGTCCTCATGATTTAAATATGTAACATGCAGTAACACATCATTTTACATATGTAACAATTCATGCCTTGGGATATTTCTGCTAAGTTACATCTTATGGCTCCATATCTGTAACATATGTAAATTTAATGTGTAACATATTACCATTTGTTAAATATGTCTTTTTAAAGATGTTGCATATGCAATTTTACTTATCTAATATGTTACATATCATTATCTGTTTAAAGCTACATATGTAATGTCTAATGTTATGTATGTAAATTTACTTACGTATCATGCGTAGCTCACTATTAAATGCATATCTAAATAATCATGGTACATATGTAAGTAAATGTTAATTTACTTACATAATGACGATATATATGTTAATTCACTTACATAATATGTTACATCTCATTTATCTATTTAAATTTACATAAGTAGACTCGTCCTCCATATGTAGATTTACGTATGTTTCATGCTTGAATAAATGTGACTAAACATTTTGGAGATTTAGAAAAATGTATATCTAAACAATGATGTTACATATGTGACTAAATAATAACACATTTTTCTACATATATAACCTAACTGAAACCTGAAACATTTTATATTAAAAAGAATATAACTACTTTGAAACGTTTTACATATGTGACTAGTTATTTTATTAGAAAAAATCGACATTTAACTATTTTAAAACATTTTGTTTTAGTATTAGTATTTGTTTTTTTTTTTTGTATATTTTAAAAAATACATTTTTCTACAAAAAGTTGTTTTTTTTTTACTTTTATAAAACAAGTATTAATAATATTTGATTTGTGATAATGATGATTGGGAAATTAACTTTTAATATAAATAAAATAAGATGTTAATTAATAAGAAGGATAAAGAATATAAAGGAGATAAGAGATATGAGTGAGAGAAAATGTGTCATGAAAATGGAAAAGAGAGGAGAGAGAAAAAACAAAGGTAGTACAATGTTGATGTAAAGTAAAGGTACAATCCCTTTCTCTTTCCAATTCATCGATTTGTTGCAGGAAACAAGATTAGCTTTTACTTTTAGCAAAAAGAATTGACCAATGCCCTTATGGCTACAATGCTTTTTGATGACTTGGTTGATTCTTGGCCTTTGGATGGGTTTTGAAAATTTTCTCAACTGGATTGGGTTTTCTCTATAACCATGCCCTATATATATATATATATATATATATATTACGAAAACGCGTAAACACATTTATATTGCGAAAACGCGTAAACACATATCAAAAACCTCTATAACTTCTTAATACGTTAACATTTTTTTTTAAAAATTGCACCAAAAGTATTAGAATTATGTTATCTTTAGTTCTGGAAATTTTTTTTAAAATAAATTAACGTTTCGATTTTTTTTCGTGTGATTCACATGTGCAGCAAAAAAAAACTCATACTTTTAGCATAAGTTAATATATTTTTTTGTAAGTCGTGTCATTTATATTTCTGTTAATTTTTCGTATTTTTTTATATTTTTTTTTAATGATGCACATGTGTATCACACCCAAAAAAAACCTCATACGTGTGGTATACATTAATATTTTTAATAAGAAATTGCATCATAAATCTCATAGTTGTGTTATTTTTAGATCTAAAGAAAAAAGTAACATTTTATAATTTTTTTATTCTATGTTGCACATGTGCACTATGTACCATTATCATTAGTACAATAAATATTTCATAGTTTTTTATAAGTTTTTAACATAAGGAGTGTTTTTTCGCATGATAATTCGTCTTTGTGCAGTACTAATGATAATGATGCACATGTGCAGCATACGAAAAAAAACACGAACCGTTAGTTCTTTTATACTTTTTTCCAGAATTAAAGATAACAACTTTTTAAGACTTTTGGTAAAAATTTTATGAAAAAACATTAACGTATGAAGAAGTTATGTAGGTTTTAATATGTGTTTACGCGTTTTCGCAATAAAAAGTGTTTTCGCATGATCCGTACCCTATATATATATATATATATATATATATACATATATATATATATATATTCTAATAGTCTAATGAATCAATCAAGCTTTTCCAAGAGTGGTTATAGAGAAACCCATTGAGTTTACTAGAGAAACACAATTTCTACGGTCGTTTTGCCCAATACGTCGTTTCAGGCAAAACGAGGTGACGTGTCGTGACGACGACAACCTTAAAATTCAGCCCCCCCCCCCCTTTTCCATAAATCGTATTGAGGTCGTTTTGTTTGAAACGGTCGTTTTGGGGTCGTTTCACATGAGTTGTGGTGTATATAAAATATTGCATTATTTGGTGGGTGGATATATCTACAGCCTTTTCCAATCACATCCTATAATCTCTTGTATTTTTTCTCTATATTGACGTCGACCGGTGACGTGAGTTGTGGTGTATATAAAATATTGCATTATTTGTGACACCTTTTTAGTAGTTTAACCTTTAAATTTCTAAAACACGATTTACTTAAACTACTAATATTTCACCACATTCACGGGCAAGTGCACCCATCATGGGTTTTAAAAGGGTTTTAAAAGAAAAAAATTGTCACACCCCCAAATAACCGCTAACGGAGTTTATACCGTTAAGGGGTGCGGCTAGACCAGGATTCACAACCACTAGTTACAAATACTAAATGAATCAGAGTTGGTTCAAAATCAGTTATAAAGTAAAGTCTTAAATACAACGCAGCGGAATAAAATATTATCTTAGCACTAACCACGTGCTTTACATAAACATTGTTTTAAAATTCCCAAGTTTAGTTTAAACAGAAATAAATATCTTCTCGTGCCATGCCAACCTCCAGCGGATACTCCTTAGCGATCTGTAAAAGTTTAAACCACGCAAGTGTCAACCTAACGGTTGGTGAGTTCACAGTGGGCTTGTCATGCATTGGCCCAGTCTCATAATCAGAATCTGTATCAAGGTATACTTACATAGTATTCGTTTGTGGAAAAACAATGCAAAATGTTATGTCTTAGTTTATAAAGGAATTGTCCGTGACCTACGTCATCGGGTATGTACTAGTTTTGTATAGTTAAAGTGCTCAACCGATATCGCGGGTAGCTAATCCGTTGTTCCATGCACTAAGGAAGTTTGCACCAAAGCTGACTATAATTTATTGTAGTGGCCGAGCCATCTAGTACTGCGGACCTACGTCATCGCGGTTTTGCCTCCCCCGTGTCCTCTCGGGATCACGGTCAAATAGGCTGATATTGTACCTCCGTGCACTCCCCGTGCCACGGGGCGGAGTTTGTCAAACTCCAGTAGATCTACCCAACATCCCCTCGCTTTACAATTAATGGTACAATTTAGTTGAGGACTTTTAAGTTTTCAAGGCATCCTTAGAAATCATGTGATATCATGTGGTTTAGACTTTAACC
Organism: Deinandra increscens subsp. villosa; assembly: GCA_039602395.1. Lineage (NCBI taxonomy): Eukaryota > Viridiplantae > Streptophyta > Magnoliopsida > Asterales > Asteraceae > Deinandra > Deinandra increscens. Next base: position 717 of record JBCNJP010001203.1, on the reverse strand, counting down.
TACACTAGCCATATTAAAACGGTTTACTGGATTCTCATGAATCTCAAAAGTGTTTTTGGTTTCGTTTTAGAAATCGTTGTTTTTGTAATTCGCAAGTGCTCCCCATAAAGCACTTCAAGTTCTTTCAAGTGGGTGCCGAGCACTCCAGGTTTCCAAATTTATCAGGGAGGTGCCTAGCACTCTCGAGTTGTCAGCATTGTTTTACTTTTAGGTATTCGGTGTGACCCAAACGGGTTCACGGTAATCGGGTTAGTGACACTCACCTTTGGTTGCACCGCTACACTTGCTAATAATCCAAGTATGCTTAATGAAGACCTATGAACACGTTTAGGTCTTAAGTATTAGTTTTGTGTCTAATCTTTACTTAGCGTCACTATGGCCCATAACATAGCACGTTGGAACTATGACTCGACATACAAACACACGACACCCAATGGTTGATCATAAACAAGGGTTCATACATATCAGGAATCAAAGCATGTATCATCATGGCATAATCATGTAAGTCATGGCATAACATTCAAGGAAATTGTATAAGTTTAGATTCTGGTCACAGTTTCGCTAGCCTAGTTTCGCTAGGCAGTTTCGCTGTGTACACGGGCAGCACTTTCGCTAGGCAATGCCCGATGACACAGTTTCGCTAGACTAGTTTCGCTCGAAACTGTTGGCACAGTTTCGCTAGCCTAGTTTCGCCCGAAACTGGTTTGAACTTTCGTT
>JBCNJP010001200.1:0-38000 GCA_039602395.1 Deinandra increscens subsp. villosa | reverse complement strand
ATCCGAGGAACGTCAAAATATATTAATCGTGTAGCGTTTATAAGAATTATAAATATTGTTTTACTCACATAAAACCATAGGATATAATTCAACAATTAACTATTTAAATTGTAACATATATATTTAAAGTCACATAAAGTTTGACCAAAATCTATAAATATATACTTTAGGTTTACATAAAATCATAAATATAATTTATGGTTTGATAATTAAAACTCACATAGAATAATAAAATACTTGTGAAATATATATGAATATATCACATAAAATCATAAAGCGGAATCATGGAATATCAAACGTTTAAGTTTCCGTGCATGCTCGTAGTGATTGATCACACAAAACCCTAATTTGCTAAAGTCAACAAGTCAGCACATAAATGTTCACACAACATTTAATACAGTTTACGTTCAGTTATTGCCAGAAAATGACCTGAAAAGTCGGATTGTCACAGTTAGTTTTCACATGTATAGTATGAGTCTCAAAATAATGTCTAAGTTTAGTAGAGGCCATACTTAGGGCTAATATAAGTTTTCCTAAGTGCGAGTACCTGGATTCAGCATCAAGAAGACTTTTACTTACGTAGTATACCGGGTGTTGTTAACCTTCTGCATCCTTGGTTAGGACCGTGCTTACAGTGTTTCTTGAAACTGCAAGGTATAACGATAAAGGCTCCCCTGGATTCGGCTTCATTAGGAGGGGTGCCGAGGATAGATAAGCTTTCAAATCCTGGAAAGCTTGTTCGTGTTGGACGCCCATTTAAACTTTTTATTCTTCCTCAGAATATCATAGAAATCCCGACACCTCTCTAAGGATTTGGAAATGAATCTATTCAGGGCTGCAACCCGACCTGTCAGCCTTTGTACATCCTTGGTTGACTCTGGCGACTTCAGGTTCACTATAGCGCGAATTTGCTCCGGGCTTTCTTCGTTTCCTCTTTTGGTCATCATGTAACCCAGGAATTTGCCGGCACCCACTCCAAAATGGCACTTTTCTGGGTTCAGCGTCATGTTGTACTTGTCCAGGATATCAAAAGATTCTCTAACATCCTGAACATGGGTGCTGACAACCAGGGATTTTACTACCATATCATCTATGTATACCTCCATAGTCTCTCCTAGATTTTCTTTGAACATCATATTTACCAATCTTTGGTAGGTTGCCCCTGCATTTTTCAATCCAAAAGGCATAACAACATAACAATAAATACCTGTTGATGTGATGAAGGCTGTATCCTCTTGATCGCTGGGCTCAATCTGAATTTGTTAAAATCCGGAGGTGACATCCATGAATGTCAGCATTTCATGACCTGTTATGTCTTCAGTGTTCCATGCAAAAGTTGACATTCTGGACCGGAGGAATTTCACCAGTTCCTCTTCAATGGGGCCAGGGATGTTAGTGCGAATTGATACCTTCTTCCCAGGATGCAGGGGGTCTAGGACCACTTGCTTTACATCCTGCTCCCTTGCCTCTAGGATGTCCCTGGCCTTTTTCTTTAATTGCTATCCTTGCCTGGCTTTGGCTAAAATCTTCATGGCTGAAGTGTAGCAATCTTTCGCTTCTTGTTGGTCGCTGTGGATGGTGACTACTCCCCAGGGTGTTGGCAGTTTGACGCACTTGTTGGTCCCGAAACAACAATCGTTCACGATATCGTAAACATAAACAAGTGCGGAAACCTTGTTTGTGAATGATTCGACAAGAAGATGATGAAATAGACTTGATATGAGATGAAGAACAAAGCAACACAATCAAATCTTGAATGGAGAACAATCAATCTTCTATTGAAAGGAGTTCACGATCGTAAATACAAGTGATAACCAGAAAAGAATCGTAATCAAGAACTAGTTATAATCATAAACTACTTGGGTATTTATACTACCCTTACACAAACCCTACTTAGAATCGTAAACCCATAAGGAGTCCGGCCCATGAAGCCCAACTCGTAAACACATTTAGCCCAAGACAATGCAAGCCCACTTCTCTAATGTTCATACCTTACTAAGTATAGCCCAACAATCTTCCCCTAGGCATGAACCATTACAGTGTCTAAGGAAGAAGCAAATCAAATCGGAATGTGTGAGACTCCTTCCTTGACCACCATTCACGTTCCACAATCCTATTTGCTGTTCCATGAAAGATTCCTACCCTTATAACATTTTCATAATCAAGCTCATCACCAAGAATAGGTTGGGTGGACAGGAGTTTGATATCACGTTCTCCAAACCTTAGCAAATCAACATGATCATAGAAGCGAAGTTCTCGCATCTTCTTGCAAACCACCACCACTTCATGAGTTGTTGGATCATAGAACCAGTTATCAAAATTTCTCACAAGTGTACTGTTTTGGTCAAAAATTCACAAAGGAATTTCGTATTCCAAACTTAGAATGTGAGGTAGTGTGCTTAACATTTAAGTGAACAAATAATCCAAGTTAGGATGGTGACACAATGATTTAGCGAGGAAAACTCCAGAATCCTTCGAGTTGTCTCTAGGAATCCTGGATAAAAACCTCGGGTGCCGGCCGAATAGCCCGTCACCTAGTCAATCTTATTGATAACGAAATTAAAAGTTACAACGGGTTGGAGGTTTGATCGATCAGAACTATGTGATAAAATGTTTTTGCAGTGGTAATTGAGCTAGAGAGTGCGTTGTGTGTGTCCTATTGATCGAATCCTTGATTTAATATATAACAAACAAACTAACTAACTGTCCGGGATTCCCGGGATCTCTTCTTCCCACTTTCTTGACCGTTGAAGCAGGATCAACCCACTGATCCACGTATTAGTCAGCTCAATCCGAGTCTTTAGGAGTTAGTTGAGAGTCTGTTACCACCTGCAAACAATTAAGCATGAGGCAAAATAGAGGTTAAGTATATATCCTACATTTAGGATACCTGAACTGATAGGATTCCCAAATTTTCTTCGGATTCCTGAGCTACTTGAGCTTCTTGTTGAGCATCCTGAAAATCAACCCCTAACAATTGCCCCTGAATCTCGGTGGCTGTGGATAAGATTTACAGCTGGCGAGATTCACAAACCCTCTTTTTAACGGCATTTGAGACGGTAAATTCGGTTATGATTGGACGTAATTCACGGCTTCCCATTTGATTTGATCGCTATCATAACTCTCTTTAAATACTAGTTACCCAAGCCATAAGTTCTTCACTTTATTCAAACGGAAACCCTTCGAGCTTCTTCGCCATAACCAGGTCAGTTTCGATTTCCTTTCTCTCTTTCAATTCTGTAATGGCGAAAAAGGGTACTCGATCTGCTTCCTCCTCCGCTTCTCCCAGTATCGATGATTTCATTGATCAAGGGATTCTTCCCTCCTACGACGAGGAAACCTGCGACTTCAACGACCAGGAAATCCAATCGTTGAAGGATTCCGGTCTGATTCCGAGATCGATGGTCATTCGGAACTTCGATTCTCGCTTAAAGGCCGATTTCGTTTATGCTACCTGTGTCTATTTTCTCTATTACCCTTTTCTTCTCGGTATGTCATACCCTTTCCTTGACATTATAAACAAGTTCTTTGAGGTCACCGCCCTTTGCTACTCCCAAACAATGCCCATGGTGTGGCGCATTCTCTTCTCTCTTGATAATCTGAACAATTCTAAGGACCTGGACATGGGAATCCTCGAGGTCTATTTTGCTTACAACCCGAGAACCCACGACTACAGTCGGTCTGTACTCAAGCTCGTTCCTCTAACACCCAACTGATTCGTCGTGCGTCTCACAATGACCACAACTGGAAGAAGAAGTTTTTCTTCGTGAAGCGCGAATCAATTCCTGGTGGCAATGAGTTACTGATGAAGTGGGTTTTGAAGGGTAGGATGCCGACCCACGCAAATTAATTAAGAATCCCAACGGTTACTAATTTGCGTTTTGTTTTTATTTTTCACAGCTACCAAGTTCGAGAAGCTGGTCAGTGTTGGTAAAGACTCCGTTGAGAAGCTCACATCCTTCCTGAAGATCCCGATTGCTGAGAGGACATTCGCTATTGAGAGCGCAACCAGTGAGCACAACTACTCCGTCGATCATACCCAAACCAACATGTCTGGTAAGTGTTATACCCTGAATTTTCGGCTGGTAATCCAGGGTACAGGTATGGGCTTTAGGCAGGATTGACCCAGGAATCTTATGACCCAGAATTTATCAGGTAAAGTTCAAATGACCCTGAATGTATCAGGAGTAAGGTAATGTCCCGGGATGTCGGTGTAATCTTGGGAAGTCCATATTTACTTTATTTATTTTGGTTATACATTATTATGACCCAGGATGAGTCTAATCCAGGGTCACCCTTATTTTACGAATGACCCAGCATGTGGAAATGACCCCGCATGCTAGGACATTGTTACTAACGCATTTTGTGCCTATATCTGATCAAGGACAGGTTGACAGAGTCCACCAACGGTCGAATAGAAGAAGTTGGAGACTTATTTCGCACATGGTCAAAGGCTGTTAGCTGGAAACTCGGTCAACTAACTGAAAAAGACGTTAGAGAAGAGATCCCTGGAATATCGGAGAAGTTGTTGAAGACCTAGGAGTATAAATAGGACTTTTAGACTTAGTTTTCAGCTCATTCGAGCTTTACTCATTGTATTCTCGTACTGATTTCTCTACATACTCAGTGTACTCAAACATTTACGTGATCAATAAATTGGTAGCGTGTGTTATCGCTACCCGGGGTTTTTATGCCGGCGGCGCCTTAGAGACATCTAAGGGCTAAGGGCTTTTCCCTAGTAAAATTCTCGGTGTTCCTACTTGGATTCAAGGCTTCATTTGTGTAATTTACTTTCTAAATTGATTTCGCAACTAAACATACATTTTGACCCAGGATTCCGGCTTTTGTCCCTGGAATTAAGTTATTGTCCCAGGATTTTTACAAACAGTTTTCGTATCTTAATCCTAGGCACCAAACCTCACAATCTTATTTGGTTCAAGTTTTACTAATTTTTCTTAAGTAATTTTTAGCCAAAACAATTTGGCGCCCACCGTGGGGCAATTGGTGTCAGTTTTTTGTCAAACTCTTTTCAGATTTGTCCTAACCTTGATTTTTGCCAAAATCTATCAAAAAATGTCAACACAAATGAACACCTCGAATGTCTCGGTTTCTGCTGTAACTGCTTCAACAACTGGAGTTACCCAACCAGATGCAAGGACCAGTATTTCGACAAGTGGAGTCACTTCATCGGCTCCAGGGTTTAATGCCTCAACTTCAGCTATGCACAGTGACGGACCGATAGTCAACCATGAAATGATCAAAACTGAAAACATCCCAGAAGACACTGTCTTAATATCTGACACTGATATCCTAGCCACATTCGGTAAATTGGAGCGCCACATGGAACTCCAACAGAAGGTGAACCAGGAATTCATGGCTCAATTGACCAGCTTGAGATCAGAGTTACCCAGGGCCACGACGGCTCAACCGTCGCCACTCGACCCCAGAATTCTGAACTTCAATACCCCTGGAAGTAATTCCAGGGTACATGAAGGTGTCGCCCCACTGAACTGGAGATCAACGTCCTTCCCTACTCAAATGGCCCATGCTGATTTATCCAGAATGACTACCATCAGAGAACCAGTCTTTAATCCTGGGACAAACATACCCCAAGATGTCGGTAACACTCCTCAAACTTTCACCCATTATGCTAATACTAACAATTCAGTGCAGGATTCAGGAATCAGCCCATCAGTAGAGCGAGAAATCCAAAAACTCAAGAGAATGATTTCAAGTGTCCCATGAGTTGTGCAGCCTATCCCTGAAGTTGGACCAGCAAGTCATAGAGTGTCCAGGTTTGCTCCACCTATTTGTGACGTGGAAATACCCAAAAGGTTTCAAACTCTCAGCATGAAACCTTATGATGGCACAACAGACCCTGAAGAACATGTGGCACAGTATTGTGAAAGAATGGAGGTTATCTACATGCCCCCTGAAACTAAGGAGGCATGCCTATGCAAAGGATTCGGATCTACCTTGACAGAAGCGGCCTTAAAATGGCTCTTGAATGTTCCTCCTTACTCTATTACTTCATTTTCACATTTAATCAATTTATTTAACAATCAGTTCTCTTGCAGCCGCAGCTTTGAAAAACTAACAAGTGATTTGTATAGGGTGACCCAGAATGCAGGTGAAACCCTAAGGAATTTCGTTAGCAGGTTTAGCAGAGAAGCCTTGGAGATACCAAACATGGACATGGCGACTGCAGTTCAGGCCTTCAAAATGGGACTTAACAAAGATTCACCATTCTACCAAGATCTAGTCATGAACCCATGTCACAACATGGACGAAGTTCGTCACAGGGCCATACGCTTCATCAGGCTGGAGGAGGACAAGCAAATCCTGGGAAAGGGTGAATCCTCCCCAGGAATCAACAGCTCCAACAGGAAATCAGAATCCTCACATCCTAGGTCACAGCGATCTAAACCATACTCAAGGCCCGATGAACGACGAGTGAATAGTGTGGACCAGGATGAGGAGGAAGAAGAATATCCTTCCCTTAATGATTATTGCTTTACTACTGATATTTCTGGTGTTATGTTTGCTATGCAGGACCTTGGAGACAAAGCAAGGTGGCCCAAGAAGAACGATAAACCGTCTACTTGGAAGGATAAGTCCAAGTGGTGTGCCTACCATGAAGACTTTGGTCACCAGACCGAGGATTGCATGGCCCTAAGAAGAGAAATAAGCTATCTACTTGGCAAAGGCTACTTGAAGGAGCTTCTGGTAAAGAAGAAGGATAAGTCCAGGGAACAGAACTCAAAATCCAGGGATAGTGGTGCAAGGTCCCAGGATTTTGGACATTCTGATGGCCGTCTTGAAAGAGCATCCTCACCGCCTCCAGATGCCAAGGTAATACACTTTATTTTTGGTGGTTCTGACATTTGTTGTACCTCCTATTCTGCAGCGAAAAGACATGCCAAGGAATCCAAGTCAGAGAGAGAGGGAAGACCCAGGAAGAGCTCTGTTCAACCTGATGTCAAGAAAATCACATTCGGGGAAGACGATAAACGCGATATCATAGACCCTCATCATGATGGGTTGGTGATAACACTTCACATCGCCAACAACATTGTGAAGAGAATCTTGATTGATGAGGCAGCTCAGTAAATATAATCCAGTTGGAGGCTTTGCAAAAGATGGGAATTCCACATTCAGAGATCATCTCAAAATATACGGTACTCGTGGGTTTCAGTGGCGAGACAAAGAATACCCTGGGTGAAATCAAGCTTCCAGTCTACGTAGAAGGGCTCAATTCGGTTCAACGTTTCTGTGTGATGGATGCACCTTCAGGGTACAACGTAATCCTAGGTAGACCCTGGATTCATGATAACAGGGCTGTACCCTCAACGTACCATCAATGCGTAAAGCTTCCAACACCCTGGGGTGTAATCACAGTCCACAACGACCAGAAAGAGGCCAAGGAATGTTACACGACATCAATGAAAATATCCTCTAAACAAAGACAAGGATAGCAATTAAAGAAAAAGGCCCGGAAACCCTGGAAGCGAGGGAGCAAGACGTCAAAGCTATTGAGCTAGATCCTTCAAATCCAGGAAAAAAGTCTATATTGGAACTAATATTCTAGGGCCAATAGAGGAATAGTTAGTGCACCTACTCAAGACCAGGATGTCAACCTTTGCTTGGTCCCACGACGACATGACAGTTTGCGCCAGAAAAGAACATCATAATCCAAGACGAGGTGGACAGACTACTGAAAGCAAGGATGATCAGAGAGGTGAAATTTCCCAGGTGGTTAGCCAACGTGGTGGTAGTAAGTAAGAAAAACGGTAAATGGAGGGTATGCGTGGATTACACAGATCTGAACCGTGCATGCCCGAAAGATCCATTCCCTCTACCACATATAGATTCCATGGTTGACGCAACGGCAGGCCATGAAATGTTGACTTTCATGGATGCCACCTCAGGATTTCAGCAGATTCAGATGGAGCCCAGGATCAAGAAGACACAACATTCATAACACCAACAGGTATATATTGCTATATAGTTATGCCCTTTGGACTAAAAAATGCAGGGGCAACGTACCAAAGATTGGTTAACATGATGTTCAAAGAAAAACTGGGGACACGATGGAAGTGTATATCGACGACATGGTGGTGAAATCCAGGGTCATCAATGACCATGTCCAGGATGTTAAGGAATCCTTCGACATCCTGGATAAATACAACATGAAGCTAAATCCAGAAAAGTGTCATTTCGGGGTGAGAGCAGGCAAATTCCTGGGGTATATGGTAACCAAGAGAGGTATAGAGGCGAGTCCAGAGCAAATCAGGGCAATTGCCAACCTACAATCACCATCCAGCACCAAGGACGTTCAAAGACTTACAGGTAGAATTGCTGCCCTAAATAGATTTATATCAAAATCTTCGGAAAGATGCAGGGAATTCTATGACATCCTAAAGAAGAACAAGAAATTCGAATGGAAAGAAGAGCATGAGAAGGCGTTCCAGGATTTAAAGACATATTTGTCCACGGCACCCTTTTTGATGAAACCTAATCCAGGGGAGCCCTTGTCCCTGTACTTAGCAGTTTCCAGGAATACGGTAAGCGCAGTCCTGACCAAGGATGCAGAAGGTCAGCAACACCCTGTCTATTACGTAAGTAAAAGTTTACTTGGTGCTGAATCCAGGTACTCACACCTTGAAAAACTTATATTAGCCCTAAGTATGGCATCTACTAAACTTAGACACTATTTTGAAACTTATACAATTCATGTTAGAACTAACTATCCTATAAAGTCTGTTTTGAGAAAACCAGAAATGTCAGGACGAATGGCTAAGTGGTCAGTGAAACTAAGTGCATATGATCTGATCTACGAGGCCAGAACAACTATAAAATCCCAGGCTCTAGCTAATTTTGTGGCTGATTTCAGTACTGACATACAACAAGAAGCGGACCATGAATTCCAGCAGCTTCAACAGGAAGAAATTTCAGGGTCATGGACCTTGTTCACTGATGGAGCATCAAATATCAGGAGGACATGCCTAGGAATCGTACTGAAATCGCCACAGGGGGACATGATTCCCCAGGCTGTCAGATGTGGATTTCAAGCAACTAACAATGAAGCTGAGTATGAGGCCCAAATTGCTGGGTTACACTTAGCATTACACTTGGGAATTCAGCACATCCAGGTATACGTTGATTCTCTTCTTTTAGCTAACCATTTTAATGGGTCTTATGCAGCTAAAGGAGAGAAATTAATCAAATACTTGGAGGTGGTATAAAGAATGTCCCAGGATTTTCAAAATTTTAATATTCAACAAGTACCAAGGAAGGGGAATGCTGAAGCAGATGCATTGGCAAACTTAGGTTCAGCATTCAAGGATCTTAAAGACACCCATATTCCTATAATTCATGTACTAACACCAGCTATAGACCAGGGTGTAGATACCCAGGATTCTGACACAGCAGATAAAATCCTGGTATCTAGTACCCAGGATTCTTCAACCCAAGAAGAATCCTAGACCAGACCAATTATTCAATATTTGCAGGATGGTATTATTCCAGGGAACGAGAAGGATGCCCGTGCATTCAGAGTGAGAGTAGCCACGTATGTGATTATACAGAATATATTGTATAGAAAATCTTTTGCAGGTGTATATTTGAGGTGCTTGGAGAAGGACGAGACCCAGGAAGTTATTAAAGATATCCACGAGGGTGATTGCGGAAACCACACAGGGGGCAGGTCCTTATGGTCCAAGATCCTTAGAACAGGGTACTATTGGCCCACCATGAGGAAAGATTCCCAGGATTTCTCCCAGAAATATGACGCCTGTCAAAGACATGCCAATGTCCCTTACCAACCTGCAGAACCATTGTACCCCATTCCAGCATCCTGGCCCTTCATGAAATTACCCAAGGCCCCTGGAGGAAAGGTATTCATGCTAGCTATGACAGATTATTTCTCAAAATGGATTGAAGCCGAGGCATACGTTCAAGTCAGGGAGAAAGAAGTCATATCCTTTATTAAAAGAAACATCTTGACAAGATTTGGGGTGCCATACGAGATTGTTTGTGATAACGGGTCCCAATGCATCGGAAGAAGAACCACAGGATTCTGTGTATCTTGGGGCATAAAAATGATAACATCAACACCAATACATCCCCAGGCTAATGGCCAAGCTGAATCAAGCAACAAGATTATAATAAACAACTTGAAAAAGAGATTGAAAGAAAAGAAGGGAAGATGGGCAGAAGAGCTACCCTTGGCACTATGGGCAGATAGGACCACATCCAAGAACGCCACAGGCCAAACCCCATTTTCCTTGGTCTTTGGTACTGAAGCAGTTATCCTAACTGAAATGGTGGTCCCAACATTCAGGGTCAGTTCTCAGACCCAGGATTTGAATGATCAGTCTCTGGTTGAAGACTTAGATACCCTGGATGAACTAAGAGATCAAGCAGCTTGGAGGATGGCAGCTTATCAACAAAGAATTTCCAAGACTTACAACAAACATGTGAGGATCAGAAAGTTTAAAGTGGGAGATCTAGTCCTTGGGAAAGCATTTCAGAACACAACAAATCCAGGGGATGGAAAGTTGGCTCCTAAATGGGAGGGTCCCTACCTGATTGACTCCGAGGCTGGTAAGGGGGCATATTGGCTAGATAATATGGAAGGAGAACTACTACCACGACCTTGGAACGCGATACACTTGAAGGCATATTTCATGTAAGGCTTCCTGTCCTAGGATTCAGCTACCCAGGTATGTGTTTGATTTTAAATTAATGCTGGAAATTCAGGTCAGTTCCTCTCACTTAATTTATTTCGTTTATTCCTCTATATGTTTTACCTTCATTATTTATTTATTAACATCAGTTACGTATTACATTTTATTTTGAAATTGTTATTCAACATCTTGAATTCGCTAAGATCTATGTTTCGCCCGAAATCCAGGGTATCCCAAGATTCAGGGTACCGAACATACAAGATATTCAAAAATTCAAGACACATGGAACAAAGCCTACTCGAGATACCCCAACTCGACGACAATCAGCGTATATCTCCTAAATTTGAGATTGGCCATCTCACTTCCGTATGGGTAAGGCCTAACCCATTCCTAAGGTTTGAGGATTGAGCATCCTCCAATCGAATATGGGCTACCACGCCTCGCCCGGGACGCACGTGGCAATTTTTGCCTCGCCCGAGACGCACGTGATCCAAGTATGAAACCCTGGGATTGTGGGATCATCCGTGTTAACAGCATTGGTGGCAACCTCCCAATCCAGGGACATATGCGGATCTCCTAAGGTTTAAAACGATTAACGCGTTTTCGAGATGGATTGGTGCTAACGTACCAACTTAAGACTCCGAGGACATGCCCTAGTCGGTCAGTACGACTAAGAGGAAATCCCTAGTTCACCAGTACGACACCGGGCATGACCCAAGAAATAACTTAAGAGGCTGCCTAGTGACCCTGGATTATTAATCCAGGGTCATGACGATTGAAACCTAAGTAAATTAACTACTTGGCTAGTTAATACTAATCTTTATGTTCATATGACAGGGGAACACTCACAAGTCTACCAAAGCTACGAGGAATCCTAAATCCTGGGGGCAACCCAGGAATACTAAGGTAAACCCTAGTATGATTTCACACATCAGCAAATGTGTTTCAAATATCTCAAACACAATCATAAAAGCAAAAGCAGTTATATTCAAAAACCACCCTGGGTCCGGGAAAGACTCCGGCCACCCCAGGGCGGGGGCATGTCAAAGCCCTGGATTCATAATCCAGGGATGGGGTATATTGTCTAAGTAAAAACCGGGAAACATCAACCGGTATTACATCACAAACAGGAAATTAAAATTGTTTTTTAACAAAGAACCACAAAAAACAAGTAAATGACCCCCAACCTTCAAGCTTCACCCTGGGTTATTTCCTTAGCTTCCTTCACCGGCATCTCCTCCGCTGCCTTGGGCTCCTGGGCTGGCACACTTCCTCCCTTAGGCTGGTCGATGTCCATGGCATGGTCGGCAGAACCCTTGGATGGAGTACCCTTGCTGGTCCCAGGATCAGCTTCGGGGTCACATCCAGTGGGGATGGTTGCGCCTAGTTCGCGCAGTTTGGTTACCCATCCGGTCACATCCCAGCTGGGGTTCTGGAACCCCAGGTCCCTGGCCTCCTTTGCCATCTTCAACCTGCACTGAAAGAGTGAAATGCGGGCTATCAGCCTACTCTCATCACCCTTTGCAGCCAGAGCAGCCTCCAGATCCTGCACCAGCCCCAGTTTCTTGTTGGCCATCATCCTGGCCAGGTTCAGCTCCTTGTTCAGGGCGGCGAGCTCCCTTTTGGCCGAGGACTTAACATCATGGGTACGCTTTTCAGCAGCCCAGACCAGCTCAAAGAATCGCCCAGCAATCTGCAAGAAAGGGTAATTTAATTAAACATTTGTACCTTGAATTGTTTAACTGTGTAGAAAATTCAGGGGTACCCAGGATTATCTTACTTGGCGAGAAGAGGCTTCAGCATGTGTGAGCAGCTCAGCGGCATCCATGTTCTCCAGGGGTTGCAGGGGAGGAGCAGCGGCAGTATTGGCCCTGGTTTTGCGTTTGGTGCCGGAGGCCCTCGAAGAAGGAGCCTTGGGGGCAGACATGGGTTCAGCCTTCACAGAGGTCAAGACTTGGATGTCCTGTTCAGGTCCATCCAGTAGGAAGGCATCAAGGTCAACGTTCTCAAGATTGATAGGGGTAGCGGCAGCTAAAGGCGAAAAGAAAGAAAAATCAACGAAATTCAGGGTCCAAAAGGCAGGGTACCAGGAAACTTACAACTAGACATGCTGTGAGAAGAGTAGGAAGCAACTTGATCAGGGACAACCTTGAACTCGCGATCCTCTTCAGTGATGGTCAAGAAGGTCTCGAACCTCTCGAACGTCCTTGGATCCACAGGGCCAATGGAACTCAAGCTGGGCACTGCAAAACAGAAAAATTCAAGGTCAGTTTTCATTAAACATGTATATTGAAAATTGAAACCCTAATTCCTAATGCAGGTGAGGACCTACCCCTCTACTCTCCACCTAATCGGAAGATCTATTCCTCCCGGGATGGTCGACCTCTTCACAAAGAAAAACCTCCCCCTCCATTCTTCATGATATGAAGCCCGAGGAATCATCTGAGTACCCTTGTTCAGAGCCTTGAACAAGTATCGGTTGCTGCCATGGGACTTCAGTTCATAGCCCAGGGATAGCTCAGGCAACCCAACCAGGGAATCAAACTCCCTGTTCAGGCGGTCAAGGGTACCCAAAATTCTCCATGCAATAGGAAGAGTCTGGGCGTAGGCAAGGCCGGTAGCTTCGAAGAATTCAGCCACTAACCCAGTGAAAGGATATGAAAGCCCCATGGAGAAAGGGGTGAAATGAAAGCAGACCCAAGTTTCGGAGCTAAAATCCGACCTAACTCTCTTATCAAAAGGCCTAATCTCGGCGTCAGAAGGAAGAAGACCGGACGCCAACAAGCAAGCAATGTCGGCGTCAGTAAAGTTGCAGGTTTCCGATTCGGGAGTTTGCAAGTATTTTTGATCGAAGAAATCTTCGATCCCGGTCTTTTTGACCGTTATCTCTGACCGAATCTTCTTACGGGTCATGGTAGCAAAAGGGTAAAAGAATGAAATCAAGAGGAAGGTTACCTGATCGGAAAAATTTGAAGGCCGGAGGTGTCAACGTAGACTCTTGCTCTCGGAAAAGGTAATGTGAGAGAAGGGAAGGGTTAATGGTGTATTTAAAGAGTAGTAGAAGTCACAAGGGTGATGGGAGGTTACCCACGACGTGGCGCACTAGAACCTTGATTAACGGACATGATCAAAATGAACGTGGATTAGACCTCAATTTGAAATTTTCACAGCTGTAAAACTTATCTACAACTTGCGAAAATTTGGGGGCAATTGTTATACCCTGAATTTTCGGCTGGTAATCCAGGGTACAGGTATGGGCTTAAGGCAGGATTGACCCAGGAATCGTATGACCCAGAATTTAACAGGCAAAGTTCAAATGACCCTAAATGTATCAGGAGTAAGGTAATGTCCCGGGATGTCGCTGTAATCCAAGGAAGTCCATATTTACTTTATTTATTTTGGTTATACATTATTATGACCCAGGATGAGTCTAATCCAGGGTCACCCTTATTTTACGAATTACCCAGCATGTGGAAATGACCCTGCATACTAGGACATTGTTACTAACGCGTTTTGTGCCTATATCTGATCAAGGAAAGGTTGACGGAGTCCACCAACGGTCGAATAGAAGAAGTTGGAGACTTATTTCGCACGTGGTCAAAGGCTGTTAGCTGGAAACTCGGTCAACTAACTGAAAAAGACGTTGGAGAAGAGATCCCTGGAATATCAGAGAAGTTGTTGAAGACCTAGGAGTATTAATAGGACTTTTAGACTTAGTTTTCAGCTCATTCGAGCTTTACTTATTGTATTCTCGTACTGATTTCTCTACATACTCATTGTACTCAAACATTTACGTGATCAATAAATTGGTAGCGTGTGTTATCGCTACCCGGGGTTTTTATGCCGGCGGCGCCCTAGAGACATCTAAGGGCTAAGGGCTTTTCCCTAGTAAAATTCTTGGTGTTCCTACTTGCATTCAAGGCTTCATTTGTGTTATTTACTTTCTAAATCGATTTCGCAACTAAACTTACATTTTGACCCAGGATTCCGGCTTTTGTCCCTGGAATTAAGTTATTGTCCCATGATTTTTACAAACAGTTTTCGTATCTTAATCCTAGGCACCAAACCTCACAATCTTATTTGGTTCAAGTTTTACTAATTTTGCTTAAGTAATTTTTAGCCAAAACAGTAAGTATTAAGATTCCTGGTGCTCCGCAATGTTGACGAGCATCCTGAAATTGACAACCTCTTTTTTTTATGATCAGGTTCCGGATTCTCCCTCGATGACTTGACCTCCTTCCTAGTGGTAAAAGATGAGAAGGCTGAGCCTGTAACCATCGTCCGGCCGCCTACCAGCAGACCCAAGGCATCTTCCTCCAGCAAGAAGAGGAAGACTTCCGAGAGCGTCGTTTACCTGGAGAGCTTTGAGGGACTGAGCCCTGTTGAGACCAACAACAAGCTTCTGAGCCTGCACACAATGACAAAAATGGTAAGTTGTACCTTAGGATTCCCAAGCGTTGATAATGCGCGGCATCCGGTTGAGATTCCTAATCTATGCTTCTTTTTGCAGGGTCACGCGCAGCTGAGTACTTATTGCATGGACGTGGAAACTAGGCTTACTGAGGTCCAAAGGAAGCTAGATGAGGCTAGGGATACCATCCGTATCCAGGGGGAGATAGCTGAAGGCAAGACTCGCCATTACGAGCACAAAATGGATGAGCAGCGTCTCAAGTATGAGGCTGCTTTATTGAAAGAGTCTGCTATTGGCAAGCAGTCGGTTGCCCGTAGTGTGCTTCAGGCAATGCTGAAGATGGCTGCAGAAGTCGGAGCTAAGGGGTTCACCTGTTCCAAATGGAAAGTGGATGCCTGGAAGCTCTCCCTGGAGAAGCTAGAGAAGGCTGTTGAGAAGCCGACCAGCAAGGAGAAGGCTACCGAGCTCAAGGCTGATGGAGGTGATCAGGTTGTGCACGGAGAGGATAAGCTGGAGGAGAAGGTTGAGGAAAAGGTTGAGGAGAAGGCTGATGGTGAGAAGCAGGAGGCTTCTGAGAAGCCAATGGGCGATGAGGACATTGAAACGGTCTGAGTCCATTTGTTGTTGTTGTTTGAATTGGTGATGTTTGTAAACAATTTCTCTTTCTTTGTCGTTCCCTGAAACAATACTGAACAAGTATCAACATACAATGGTTGGGGATCCTGGTGGACAGATCTTGCGGTTTGCAAGACGAAGCCAGGATTCCTAACGGACTTTTGACCTATGGACTTCCCGAGTAGAGGGATCCTGAAGTTTTCAGGACGAAGCTTCGGGAAGCTCAAATCCTGCTTTAGTATGTTAACAATATAACCGCGTTTAGTTTATTTCAAATGTGTTTCGTATTTTATTTGCGCCTTCTAGAAATTTGTCTTAAATAGTTAATCTAAAAAAAAAAAAAATTCTCATAAGTCTTAAATAAGTTAACTGAATCAACTAACTCTGAAGTGAAATTAGAAACCTTTATACGGCCAAGGTCAAATAAGTTAAATGAAATAACCATAATAATACCCTGACCTGTTAGATTTACCTTAGGCAACATCCTTTGCATAATCGAGAATCCTACCTGGGATCCTCGTAGGAGTCCTAACGAGTTACCTTATAGGTCTTAGAGTACTTGCCTCGAGATTCTAACAAGAATCCTGTTCATGTCGAGTTTTACAACCTTCTGAGTGTCTTCCTTCAGGATTCGTACACGAATCCTGACCGAATAGGTTGGTAGAGTCTTTTCGGCATCCTGCCTTTAGAAACCTGTAAAACAAAAAGTAGAAGGATCCCGGCTAACAACCAAGGACACTTTCTACACAGAATTAATAATATACTAGGGTTACACCCGGGATTCTTGGGACTAAGCCAATACTGGGGACAAGCCCATGCAATTCTGGGGACAAGCCCATGCAATTCTGGGGACAAGCCCGGTAAACTTGGGCCTAAGCCAACATAAGTGACATGTAAATGCCAAAACCTTAGGTAACACGTCAGTGTTATAAACCTTGAGAATCCTCCCAGCAGCCTCCAGTGACAAGATTGTCAGCCCCCCTGGAGTGGACTGGTCCGGCCACCTTGAGCATACTGGTGGACAACGTGCGCTCCTGGCGAGGGTTGTGCACTACTGGCGATTACCCAATCATAGGGGAAGAGTCAGCTTCTCAAACCTTAGAAGGCATGCGGGATGCCTTAAGGGTAGAAGAGGTGATCAGCCTCTAACTGGGGTTATACCCAAAATACTCTAGGATTCTCAAAATCTGCAAAACACTCAATACTTGGTGAGGGGTGGGTGTTAGCATAGCTAACACCACTCTGATGCTTACGTCAGTAATGTGTTATAAGAATATTAAGAATAAATTGAAATAGGATTAGTAGACGTACCTTGCAATATTCAGACAGTGAGGATCCTTGGGATCCCACCCAAGATTCTCAATGAGATTCTCACATAAAATACGCTTTAAGGTGGACGGAATTCCAAACTCTTGGCAGAGGTTCTCCTTCCATATTTACCAAACGGTATGCCCCATTTCCTTCTTCGGAATCTGTAAGGTAAGGGACTTCCTACTTGGGGTGCTAACTTCCCATCAGCAGGTTTGGTAGTATTTTGAAAAGCCTTCCTCAAGACCAAGTCACCTACCTGGAATCTTCTTAGCCGGGTGTTCTTGTTATAGGATTTTGTTAGCCGTTGTTGATAAGATGCCATCTGGATTCTGGCCATATCTCTGAGTTCCTCAACTGTTTCGAGATCCTGAAGGAGATTCTGGCTGTTGGTTTCAGGATCCTAGCAGTTGACTCTGGCTGTTGGGAGTACCATCTATGTAGGGATCATAGCTTCTGCTCTAAACAAAAATGAGAATGGCGTTTGGCCAGTAGCATTCTTAGGTGCGGTTCTATCTGCCAAAACGACAAATGGCAGCTCCTTAGCCCATTTCCTCTTTTTGGATCCCAGCTTCTTCTTGAGGTTGTTGATGATGATCTTATTGTTGGATTCTGCCTGCCCATTAGCTTGGGGATGGACAGGTTTTGAAGTGATCATATTGATGCCCTAGCTTTCACAAAAGCTTGTAGTTCTCTTACCGATAAATTGAGAGCCATTGTCGCATACGATTTCCGCCGGAATCCCAAATCTAGTGAGGATGTTTTTGATGAAGGATATCACTTCTTCCTCTCTTATTTGAACATAGGCTTCTGCTTCAATCCACTTGGAGAAGTAATCCGTCACGGCAAGCATAAACACCTTTCCTCCGGGAGCTTTTGGCAGCTTACCCACAATATCCATGCCCCACTTCATGATTGGCCATGGGGATACTATAAGATGCAGATGCTCAGCGGGTTGATAGAGGATATTGCCATGCCTTTGACAAGCATCGCATTTCTGTGAGAAGCTGGCGGCATCCTTCTTCATAGTTGGCCAATAATATCCGAATCTGAGAACTTTAGAGAATAGTGCCCTGCCCCCGGTATGGTTCCCACAATCTCCACTGTGGATGTCTTCGAGCACCTCAAGAGCTTCTGACTTCTCTAGGCACCTTAGGTAGACACCTGCAATTGATCTTCTATATAGGGTATTATTAATAATAGTATAGGGTATTACCTTTGTGTGAAAAGCTCTGGGGTTTTTTCCCTTGGGAATCTCCCCATGTTTGAGATACTTCCTGATCGGGTAAGTCCAGGATTCCTGAGCATATCCAGGATTCTCAACATATGCACCTGCATTATTGTTAACAGCCTGAGCTTCCTGTTGAGCTATCGCTGGTACGTGTCAGGATATGAGTTATTGGAATCTTGATATCCTCAGGGATCCTAAGCGATGAAGCCAAGTTTGCCAAGGCATCGGCTTCTGCATTATCTTCTCTTGGTACCTGCGAAATGTTAAAATTTTTGAAAAGTAGAGACAATTTCTTAACAATTTCAAAATATTTGATCAGATTCTCCCCTCTCACTGCATAAGAGCCATTAAATTGGTTAGTTAATAAGAGAGAATGAACAAATACTTGTATAGACAAGATTCCCATATCCCTGGCCAGCTGTAATCCAACAATTAAAGCTTCATACTCAGCTTCATTGTTGGTAGCCTGGAATTCACAAGATATGGATAGAGGTATTATGTCCCCCTGTGGCGATTTTAGCAGGATGCCCAATGCTGTTCCTCTAACATTTGAGGAGCCGTCAGTATAAAGGATCCAGTCTTCCTTGAGCTTTTCAAGTTGCTGGACTTCCTTCTCAACTTCAGGTTCTATGTCACTGCAGAAATCAGCCACAAAGTCAGCCTAGGCTTGGGACTTGATTGCTGTTCTTGGTTCATATTTGATGTCATAGGCACTTAGCTTGACTGCCCACTTAGCCATCCTTCCTGACATTTCCGGCTTCCTGAGAACTGCCTTGATAGGATAATTAGACATCACAATTATAGTATGGGTTTCAAAATAGTGTCTGAGTTTAGTGGAAGCCATTATAAGAGCTAGAATTAATTTTTCAAGGTGAGAATACCTGGACTTTACGTCTAGCAGAGTTTTAGTTACATAATACACCGGATGCTGCTGACCTCGATTGTCTGTTACCAGGACTGCACTGATTGAGCTTCTGGAAACAGAAATATATAATATAGAGGCTCTCCATCTTCTGGTTTCATTAATAATGGGGCTGCTGACAGGTAGTCTTTTAGGCATCTCAGGGCTTTTTCATGCTTTTCAGTCCATTCGAATTTCATATTTTTCCTCAGGATTTCGCAGATGTCACACCCCAATTTTCTTAATTCAGCGGAAGTCTTACGTGGCGATGTTCAAAGTTGGTAACCCATGCGTTTTAGTAACTAGTAATATAATAAAAGATAAAAACAACATTTTATTTATCAATGTATAACATAGTCATCCATGTTACGGTCCCTTACATCATCATTACTAAAACGTTTACATTAAGTACAAAACAGAACACACAACAACTTCGTCTTTGGTATACCGGGTCCATCTCTCAAGACAAGCATCATGTACCTAAAAAAAGGCATTAACAAACGATGTCAACCAAAAGGTTGGTGAGTTCACAATTTAATTCCACAATCACCGTATAGATCCCTTGATTACATTTCCATTTATTCTTATTCTCTTGCCCACATTTCATTTCACTTTATACCAAATAATGAGTTTAGCGACAAGTATGGTTCATAAGCTAGCTAGGCATTATGATGTACAATTAAACGTTAAGCTCTAAATCAACTCTAGACCAATGTTCGAAAGTATTTACCACCCTGTTGCGCGACCAGAGCGATTGCTCAGTGGTATGGGGGTCAACCCGATAGATCTATCAATACTTCTCCCGCTTCGTTTAATGATTCTAGACGGCGGACTTATTGCACCATACTTTTTGCAATTTTGCACCATACTCTTTGCAATTTTGGCCAGGCTCATCTTTTTATGAGCGTCCATACCATTACTTACGTATAATCATACCCACACATCCATTTGTCAACTCAATTTTCCCAATTAACTTTATCCCACTTTAATTTAACTTTAGTAAAAACATGTATTAAAAGAGGGATTCGAGTGAACTCACCTTTGCTTGTAAGTACTAGCTTGGCTTCTAAATAAGCAAATTCAGGTATCTTGGTCCAATTTTTATTAGGATCAGATTAGTTAGGCAATTCTACTTAACTAATGTGACAAATTCTGGATTTGCAAACTATTTGGACAAAATGACGATTTTCCTCTTATTCGACTAGTTCCAACAATAAAGCTAAAGAAATTATTTACTCATGAAATTTTATACTAAAGCTCAATATGGATTATTTATAATGAATTAACATTATTCCAAATATTATAGTACTTATTTTCTAATTTTTCTATATTTTATGCTAAATTCCTCATCATTACGTCTTTTCGGTAATAGTCTTTACCCATATTTCTTTCAATACTTTAGGTTTAGCTTCACATTATTTTTATATATTTCTCAAACATTATTAACCTGTTTCAAGCCTTTAAGCTACTGTTCTCAATTATTTTTCCTAATTTATGTCTTATTTTACTAATTTTACACGTTTTATTGCATTATTTTCATCGTCTTAAGGGTTCGGGTGCCATTTGCACCTAAGTTTTCAATTATTTTCACTTATATTTATTACCTACTGTCTAAAATAAGTTATCAAATTTTTCTATATTATTTTTCCAATTTATTCTATTTTAAGCATTTTTGGCTATTTTAAGCATATAAATTCTATTTTAATTATTAAATAAATTCCAAAAATTCTAGGAAATTTTTATAACTCATATCTACTGATAACAATATCCTTCTACTGTCCAACTAGATTTTTCGGATTTTTGACATATTTTTACATTTTTCATCCATTTAATGCATTTAAAGCCTTAAAAAATCTTCTCCTAATCATTACTTTATCTCCACTTATTTACTCCAAGTTTTTATTACAAGATTTGGTGACTTTTCACCATAAATAAACTGATCTCTTCTTAATTTTTATAATTTTTATGCACTTTATATAATACTCACATATTTATGCATAAAAATTTCAAGTATTATATATTTAATGTATACCACTCGTGTTTCCTCATAACCGACCATTATAGGCGGAATTACCATGAGAAATAGTCACGAGGTTTATATTAGTGACAATCGTTACCGACCGTGTAGGCGTCATTGACGACCATGAGGCGGGTTTACTACAATTGTGACACTAAATCTTTGTTTTATTTAACATTTTTGTTTCAAATACAAGTATACACACACACACACACACACACATATATATATATATATATATATATATATATATATATATAGGGAGAGGATCATTTGAGAACCAATTTATTTAAGAACTAAAAAGAACTAATTTGAGCCACAAGTTTATTTACATGTATCCCCCCTCCCATGAATTGTAGTGGCCCCCTCTGAAATTTGTGGTTGAGATTTAGTTCTCAAAAGTTCTCAAAATAAAAAGTTCTCATTTGAACCTAACCCTATATATATATATATATATATAATTTTCGGATTTTTAATAAAATCCAAGGGTTTCATACCCTTATTTCATGTAGATTTATATCATCAACATCATTCCAAGATCAATAATATAATCATAAACACATGAAATCACATAAAATCATGATTTCTATACATGCATGTGTCATCAATGTTACTAGTTTAAGTTTTCCTTCAAGAACTTGTTGTTTCATCTTTGATTATCCATTTGATCTTTACTAAAACTTAAGATTAAAGCTTAGATTTAACATGCATGTGAGTTGTTAGATAATCAAACCCTAACTTTAAGCTTAACACACACAAACACACACAAACACACACTAACACACACTTCACGATTTTTGTGTGTGTAGGTGGGGTTTTTCACACAAATCTTTGTGTGTTGAAGCTTAATCCTTCCAAATCTACCATAACTAATCAAGAATTTGATGTTGGATCTTAGATTTGGAAGTGGGTTTTGAGATTTAGAAGATGATTAGATGATGTTTTCTTACTTGAATCTAGAGAGAGAAAGTAAGTGTTCTTGATGTTCTTGAGCTTGGATGAAGATTTGAAGATTCAAAGGATTTGTGTGTGTGTGTTTTTAGAGAGAGAGAGAGTTCAAGTAAAATGAAAGTGAGGGGGTGGTGGGGGTTCTCGGCCGAACATATAGAGGGAGAGGGAGAGTGCTAATTTTTTTTATTTTTATTTTGTGTTATGTGTGTTTGTATATAAGTTATAAATAAGTAATCATAACTTATTAAATCTTTACACAACATATCAACTCTCCATTAATATAACTTGTAAAACACATAATCTATATACATATATATATATATATACACGACATGCATGTATATACCCACCAATTTCTTTCAATTTTTATAAACTTCTAGTTACACACAGTGTATGTCGTGTTTTACGGGTATTTTTCCGACTCCAATAAATTCAAATAATTATATCAAAATTCATAATTTTAAATTATGCTCAGAACCGTATAACTATTTTTCAGTTTCGTCGTACTTGGTCGGAGACCAAAAGTAGTGACGTTTTTACACGATTCGAATTCATTATTGCGAAATTTTCTCTAATTTATTACCAATCGAATGTATAACCTTTTCTAAAGGTTCTAACTCATATACATTCATAATTTAAAACCAAACGAATTATTTTATTCGTTTCGTTGGTCGGTTCACATTTACGAGACTTTATCTAATATTATATTACTCAAATAATTCACATAATCATAATTAATTCTAAATAAATCCAAATAAATCCTAAATTATCATTTCTAAACTAAAATTAAAGTGACGGGTGTCACAGTCTCCCCCCGTTTAAGAAATTTCATCCCGAAATTTAATCCTAAGACGTGCCTTTTTGCTTTCGACGGAAAAGTTGGGAATACTTTCTTTTCCATTTGGTCCACTCGTTCCCAAGTGAACTCAGGACCATACTTCGAATTCCGCCAACTTTATATGGTTTCCTCTTAACTATCGAATCTTCCAATCCTATACACCCATTGGTTCCTTGCTAAATCAAAGCTTGTCATCAATCTTAATCTCGCCTGGGGGTAAGATTAGGATTTTGTCAGACAACACTTTTTAGGTTAGACACGGTGTACACGTCGTGTATTCATTCCAATTCAAGTGGAAGCAATATCCTATAAGCCACATGGCCAATTCGAGATGTACTTTCGAAAGATCCAATGTATCGCGGGCTTAACTTGCCTCTCTTTCTGAATCGAATCGTGTCCTTCCATGGAGAAACCTTTAGCATAACATGGTTTCCCATTCTAAATGCTAACGGTCTTCTTTCATAACAAACGCATCTAAATTGTCAATCCTAAAGCACGAATATTCAAAGGTTTCATTCTTGGTATCGTACAAATAGTGTCTCCAAATATTTATAGTAAACGTTACAACCCCAAGTTCTAAGTCATGGGTTGTGTAATTCTTCTCGTGCACTTTGAGTTGTCGTGACGCGTAGGTTATCACTTTGTCTTTTTGCATAAGCATGCATCCAAGACCTATTCGTGATGCATCACAATAAACTGCAAATTCGTCCATTCCTTTGGGCAAGAATAGGATGGTGCACTACATAACTTAGACATCAACGTTTGGAAAACGTCCTCCTGCTTCTGCGTCCAGTCGAACTTCTTATCTTTTTGAGTTAGCAAAGTCAAAGGTTGGGTTATTCGAGAGAAATTCTCAATGATCCTTCTGTGGTAACCTGCTAAACCCAAAAATTGTCGTATTTCTGTTGGAGACTTCGGTGCTTCCCAATTCTTCACTGTATCTACCTTTGCTGGTTCTATTTATATGCCTTTTTCATTGGTGACGTGGCCAAGAAAATGGGCTTCTCACGTCCAAAATTCATACTTAGAAAACTTTGCATACAATTTCTCTTTCCTTTACAATTCGAGGATTAACTTCAAATGAGTCTTATGATTTCTCTTGGTTTGTGAATATACTAAGATGTTCTTAATATAGACAATCACAAATTTATCCAAATAGGGTTTGCACTCCCTTTTCATAATATCCATGAATATGGCCGGTGCAGAACCAGGGATAAGGTCGACCCTAAATTCTATTTGCCTTGCCGGAGATAATCCTGGTAAATCCTTGGGAAATATGTTTGAATATTCTCGAATAACAGGAATATCTTCCAGCTCACCCTTATTATCTTTGGTATCCATAACGTTAACTAAGAATGCATAACATCTTTTGCATCTTCATGACGTTTACTACTTTTACTCTAGCACCGCTTTGATTGCCATGAATCGCTAGTGTGTTACCATTTGGGCTTGGCAACCATACTAACTATTCAGAGCTTATTATCTCGGCATGGTGTTTGGACAACTAGGTCGTTCTAACTATTATGTCGAAGCTACCTAATTCTTATAGGCGCTAAATCGGTTTCGAAGCTACGACCTTCTAAGAGTAGACTATAATTACGGACAACTCTCCATTTAGCTAATTTTTATCGCGTACTTATTGCTTAATTTACTAGCTTTAAATATAAGAAGAGGTCTAAATTTCTTAGAAACTAATATCAAATCTGGTGTCGAATAGTACGTAAGCGTAATGGTTGTTGACAAAGAGCGTACCGATCACAACTGCTGATCCTCGTGAGTCACTCCTGCGTTCATCTCAAATGCTTTTCCTCGATTGTTCTGCTCTCGAGGCCTTGAACATTGCCTGCTGAAGTGGCCGTTCTCTCCACAATTGAAACACCTCCTGTATCGCCGTTCTTCCTCCGTTGGGATCCTGGCATAGCATTCCTGGCTCCAATGACCAAATCGGTTACATTTAGTGCACTTCTTGCAGTTCCCAGCGTGATTTCTTCCGCATGTCTTGCATAATGGTTTCTGATTCACGTTCGTGTTGGGTTTATTGGTGTTAGCCGCAAACACATGACCAAATTCCTTTCCTTTCTTGTTTCCTTCCCGACGGTCTGAATTCCTAGATCTACTTCGCTTGCCATTATGAGACTCCTGCTCAGTTTGTACTTCTGACGATTTCTGAGTCTCATTTTCCTTCCCTAGCGTACCTTCGCGTAACGCATCATCGGTTAGTGACCTAGCAAGAGAAATGGCATCTTGGATGGTGGTTGGCTTAGCCGACGTAACCATGCCCCTAATTTGAGGAACTAGTCCCCAAATGTAACGTTCGATGCGATCGTATTCAGGTGTGACCATTCGTGGTACAAGTCTAGCTAATTCTATGAATCGAGAAGTGTATTCTCTAATTCCCGCACCTTCCATCTTGAGGTTCCAAAATTCAGTCTCTAATTTCTGAATTTCCTGACGCGGACAATATTCTCTCATTAGCATATCCTTTAGCTCGTCCCATGTGAGCCGATGTGTCGTTTCCTCTCCGAGACTCTGAACTTGCGAGTTCCACCAGGATAGAGCTTCGTCGCGGAATGAACATGTCGCGTATAAAACTTTTTGGGTTGAACTACATCCACTAATAGCCATCACGGATTCCATCTTCTCTATCCATCGGATGATGTCTAGAGGACCTTCCAACCCACTAAAGGGTCGAGGGTTACACCCTTGGAATGCCTTGTAGGAACATCCGTGAGTTCGGCTTCCTAAGCCCTGCTCAATGGTACCATGCCCACGTCCTGTTTCATCTTTGTGTTGTGCAAGGGCTGCATTCACGTGTTGTGAAATCAGGCGAGCTAACTCCTCAGTGGTTGAGGGTAATCCGGCTTCTGGTCCACTAGCGTCTTGATGGGCTTCGGTTGCCATTACTTATCTATTGTTATAAAAACAAGAAAAGAGTTTCGCATATTAGTGTTTGCAAGCAGTAATATTATAACAATTCAAAAATAACCTAGGTCTTATATCCAAAATACTATTAATTCATGGTTTCAATGTCCTAAAGAAAAACACCAAATACTAATTCTAAATAAACACAATCAAGGTAACCATAATTGGTTTCTTATGGGGTAGGCATTTGTGACATATTTATCCCGAACTAAATAAATACCCAACAATTATTTAATAGTTCGATAATTCATTATATAATAACAATACTAAACTTTTGGTCTTGTGGATCGGTATACCTCGTTGTTGTGCTTTCTTTTTGCAAACCTTTATCTTTTAGGTTATAGTCGAGAATTTTCTTTTTTAAAAATCTCTAGTTCACTATAACCATAGGCTCTGATACCAACTTCTGTCACACCCCAATTTTCTTAATTCAGCGGAAGTCTTACGTGGCGGTGTTCAAAGTTGGTAACCCATGCGTTTTAGTAACTAGTAATATAATAAAAGATAAAAACAACATTTTATTTATCAATGGATAACATAGTCATCCATGTTACGGTCCCTTACATCATCATTACTAAAACGTTTACATTAAGTACAAAAGAGAACACACAACAACTTCGTCTTTGGTATACCGGGTCCATCTCTCAAGACAAGCATCATGTACCTAAAAAAAGGCATTAACAAACGGTGTCAACCAAAAGGTTGGTGAGTTCACAATTTAATTCCACAATCACCGTATAGATCCCTTGATTACATTTCCATTTATTCTTATTCTCTTGCCCACATTTCATTTCACTTTATACCAAATAATGAGTTTAGCGACAAGTATGGTTCATAAGCTAGCTAGGCATTATGATGTACAATTAAACGTTAAGCTCTAAATCAACGCTAGACCAATGTTCGAAAGTATTTACCACCCTGTTGCGCGACCAGAGCGACTGATCAGTGGTATGGGGGGTCAACCCGATAGATCTATCAATACTTCTCCCGCTTCTTTTAATGATTCTAGACGGCGGACTTATTGCACCATACTTTTTGCAATTTTGCACCATACTCTTTGCAATTTTGGCCAGGCTCATCTTTTTATGAGCGTCCATACCATTACTTACGTATAATCATACCCACACATCCATTTGTCAACTCAATTTTCCCAATTAACTTTATCCCACTTTAATTTAACTTTAGTAAAAACATGTATTAAAAGAGGGATTCGAGTGAACTCACCTTTGCTTGTAAGTACTAGCTTGGCTTCTAAATAAGCAAATTCAGGTATCTTGGTCCAATTTTTATTAGGATCAGATTAGTTAGGCAATTCTACTTAACTAATGTGACAAATTCTGGATTTGCAAACTATTTGGACAAAATGACGATTTTGCTCTTATTCGACTAGTTCCAACAATAAAGCTAAAGAAATTATTTACTCATGAAATTTTATACTAAAGCTCAATATGGATTATTTATAATGAATTAACATTATTCCAAATATTATAGTACTTATTTTCTAATTTTTCTATATTTTATGCTAAATTCCTCATTATTACGTCTTTTCGGTAATAGTCTTTACCCATATTTCTTTCAATACTTTAGGTTTAGCTTCACATTATTTTTATATGTTTCTCAAACATTATTAACCTGTTTCAAGCCTTTAAGCTACTGTTCTGAATTATTTTTCCTAATTTATGTCTTATTTTACTAATTTTACACGTTTTATTGCATTATTTTCATCGTCTTAAGGGTTCGGGTGCCATTTGCACCTAAGTTTTCAATTATTTTCACTTATATTTATTACCTACTGTCTAAAATAAGTTATCAAATTTTTCTATATTATTTTTCCAATTTATTCTATTTTTAAGCATTTTTGGCTATTTTAAGCATATAAATTCTATTTTAATTATTAAATAAATTCCAAAAATTCTAGGAAATTTTTATAACTCATATCTACTGATAACAATATCCTTCTACTGTCCAACTAGATTTTTCGGATTTTTGACATATTTTTACATTTTCCATCCATTTAATGCATTAAAAGCCTTAAAAAGTCTTCTCCTAATCATTACTTTA
This sequence comes from Deinandra increscens subsp. villosa, assembly GCA_039602395.1. Classification (NCBI taxonomy): domain Eukaryota; kingdom Viridiplantae; phylum Streptophyta; class Magnoliopsida; order Asterales; family Asteraceae; genus Deinandra; species Deinandra increscens. Next base: position 10,057 of record JBCNJP010001200.1, on the reverse strand, counting down.
TCTCCACTTATTTACTCCAAGTTTTTATTACAAGATTTGGTGACTTTTCACCATAAATAATCTGATCTCTTCTTAATTTTTATAATTTTTATCCACTTTATATAATACTCACATATTTATGCATAAAAATTTCAAGTATTATATATTTAATGTATACCACTCGTGTTTCCTCATAACCAACCATTATAGGCGGAATTACCATGAGAAATAGTCACGGGGTTTATATTAGTGACAATCGTTACCGACCGTGTAGGCGTCATTGACGACCATGAGGCGGGTTTACTACAATTGTGACACTAAATCTTTGTTTTATTTAACATTTTTGTTTCAAATACAAGTATACATATATATATAATTTTCGGATTTTTAATAAAATCCAAGGGTTTCATACCCTTATTTCATGTAGATTTATATCATCAACATCATTCTAAGATCAATAATATAATCATAAACACATGAAATCACATAAAATCACATAAAATCATGATTTCTATACATGCATGTGTCATCAATGTTACTAGTTTAAGTTTTCCTTCAAGAACTTGTTGTGTCATCTTTGATTATCCATTTGATCTTTACTAAAACTTAAGTTTAAAGCTTAGATTTAACATGCATGTGAGTTGTTAGATGATCAAACCCTAACTTTAAGCTTAACACACACAAACACACACAAACACACACTAACACACACTTCACGATTTTTGTGTGTGTAGGTGGGGTTTTTCACACAAATCTTTGTGTGTTGAAGCTTAATCCTTCCAAATATACCATAACTAATCAAGAGTTTGATGTTGGATCTTAGATTTGGAAGTGGGTTTCGAGATTTAGAAGATGATTAGATGATGTTTTCTTACTTGAATCTAGAGAGAGAAAGTAAGTGTTCTTGATGTTCTTGAGCTTGGATGAAGATTTGAAGATTCAAAGGATTTATGTGTGTGTGTTTTTAGAGAGAGAGAGAGAGTTCAAGTAAAATGAAAGTGAGGGGGTGGTGGGGGTTCTCGGCCGAACATATAGAGGGAGAGGGAGAGTGCTAAATTTTTTTATTTTTATTTTGTGTTGTGTGTGTTTGTATATAAGTTATAAATAAGTAATCATAACTTTATTAAATCTTTACACAACATATCAACTCTCCATTAATATAACTTGTAAAACACATAATCTATATACATATATATATATATATACACGACATGCATGTATATACCCACCAATTTCTTTCAATTTTTATAAACTTCTAGTTACACACAGTGTATGTCGTGTTTTACGGGTATTTTTCCGACTCCAATAAATTCAAATAATTATATAAAAATTCATAATTTTAAATTACGCTCAGAACCGTATAACTATTTTTCAGTTTCGTCGTACTTGGTCGGAGACCAAAAGTAGTGATGTTTTTACACGATTCGAATTCATTATTGCAAAATTTTCTCTAATTTATTACCAATCGAATGTATAACCTTTTCTAAAGGTTCTAACTCATATACATTCATAATTTAAAACCCAACGAATTATTTTATTCGTTTCGTTGGTCGGTTCACATTTACGAGACTTTATCTAATATTATATTACTCAAATAATTCACATAATCATAATTAATTCTAAATAAATCCAAATAAATCCTAAATTATCATTTCTAATCTAAAATTAAAGTGACGGGTGTCACAACAGAAATCCTTACTTTTTTCTGAGGATCTTAAAAGGAACCTGTTGAATGCTGTAAAACCATGGAGCGACAGATCGATTGCTAATCAAGTGATAATGAGATGAAATGAGATCAAAAGTAAATACAAACGTGATTTGTATTGATGAAGACTTGAGAGCATACACACAGAAAGACACACACAGAAATGTAGAATATGACTAGAAGTTCTAAGTGTCTAGATCTCAACATAAGCTACCTATTTATAGGTAGCTTAACTAACTGGCCAGCATACCACATTGGTACGCCGTACCAACTGGTCCGGTGGACCATGTGGTACGCCCAGTTGCCCAACAAGACTCACACAGTTGCTCTCATTACATAGATACAATACACGAGACACATCGTAGACCATAGGGATATGCTCTAAAAAACTCCCCCTTAACGTGTAGTGTATCTATTCTCTAACTAAATCTCTAGTCTTCAATCTTCAACATTGCTGCATCCGATTTTTAACTTGAAATCTTGTCATAAAACGAGCTTGCATGGCTGAATCTCTTCTTGAAACATTTTTGATCTTCAAGATCCACTTGTGAAAGATACAACAAACTCTTCTTCTCACCATACTTGAGTCTTTACACACAGACCCTGCAACTTTAGAAGACAAAAGCACAGTTTTTGTTTTCTTTTCAAATTACTAAAACTAATTTAATCTTGGTGCAAAACTTCTCTTTGAGAATCCAAGATATCCATTTTTACAATTTTGTTTTTGAATCAAATGCCGATCGATCGAAAACAAATAAGAAATAAAATCTTTTTGGCTTTTTGAAACTTTATATCAAAACACACCAAAATCTTTTTGATTTTTCAGAAATAAAATGTAGATGCAATACAGAATCAGACACTATTTTTGTCTTTTGCGAGAAAGATCACGACGCGAGATCATATCAAACATAACGCATCTAGCACATTTCAATTTCGGCCCTTATCAGCATGTAAGTCTAGATAATTGCAAATACAACATTCATGTTTATTTCAGCATGCACCAATCATTTTCTATCGTTTTCAGATATGATTAAGATAAAATTATCATGCAATGATAACTCGGCTTCCACTCTATCAGAAATACTAGCAAATCATCAAGTTTATCATAATGATGCAAATTTTCTTAGAGATTTAACCATCCTTGATGAGTCATGCAAAAATTAAGCAGAACCCTAAACAAACAACAATCAGGTCGGCCTTGTGAGCACGCAGAGAAAGTCCGATTGTTTAGGAAAATAAGAAATAGAAAAATAAAGCAGAGATTGTATAATCCAACAACAATCAGGTCGGTACTCCCGTACACGCAGAGAAAGTCCGATGAATTATACGAAACACCAAAGAAAATAAAGCAGAACGTCAAACGAAGACCAATCAGGTCGATCTTTCGATACGCAGAGAAAGGCCGATCGTTTGACAAAATAAAGAAAATCATACAAGTTGAAATTTTTGCAAAATGAAAACATGCATTCATCAATATATCTCTTTATTCTATTTTTGTTAGAATCATCACATAGTAATCATCAAGAAGCAAATAACCAAAGATTATCAGGCAAGCGTTTTGTTTATATCTTACTTGCAGATATCAGATTAATCATGCACATTCACAGATCATGCAAGTACCTCTTTTCTCATTTTGGAACAACAGTGGGTTTTAAAATCTCGTAGTTGTCGTCAAACAAAACGACTGACCATCCACGACAGATGTTTTCAACAAATCAAGAAATTCATGTTCAGCTGCCTCTTTAGTCAGAGTCTCAGAAAAACTTGTATCAACATCTTTTAAAATGTCAGGATTGACTCCCTCAAAGTGAAGTGCGATATCGGTTGGTGGGAGATCAGATCCACTCGTGTGGGTAGAGAGCTGATCTTCCATCTTTTGGATTTCGGAAGCACTTGGAACCAACTCAGGATTAATGAATTTTAAATGACTCTTTGAGTTAACCTTGGTTAACTAGGGAACTTTATAATAGTTATGGTTAAGCGGATGCTCGGCCACACTATCATCAATTTCCCTTGTCAAACCAAGTCCAGTTTTAAGTCTAGCAAAAATATCACGGCTAACATTGTTACTCAGGGTTGCCGGATTGAGTTTTAACAAATCAATGGTTTCTCGAGCCTGAGCATAGCTCGTCCTCAGAGAAGTTAGTTTTTCCAAAAGATCTGTTATTTGAATGGTTAGAGTTGTTTCCGTATGCTTCATGACCTCAATTTCATCTTGTAAAGACTTGATCTTAATCAAAACGTCTTTCTCATTTTCTTTCAATTTCTCAACTTGGCTCTCACTCTCTTTTGCCTTATCGACCAATTCAAGGTTGTAAGCGCGATAGCGAGCTACAGCCTCAATACATTTATCAGAACATAAAGCAGATTTTACCTCATCAGGGATGGTTTCGTTGGAGTTCCACAAGCCTCTTACTTGCCTCAGATTCAACTTCAGATGAGCTCACCTCAGTAACAGTTCCATTTACTTGAGCATTGTCTTCAGTCAACTCATCAATTCCAGCCATTAAGCAAAAGTTGGTTGGAAAGAGAGGGTCAATTGTGTTAGACGCATCTACCTCTCCATCATTTGCCTTCACTACAAGAGCATAGTTGGTCTGGCTAGAAGACGGAGTTTCAGACGAGGAGGTCCAGTTATAGTTGGAGTCTTCAAGCGATACCAGCACCTTGTTGCTTTCATCCGATCTTTGTGGTTGTTGAGAAGATGACGATCCACGTTGAGAGACATTTGAGCTGGTGCTCTGTGGCTTCTGGAATGACGAACTGCCCTGCTCCTGATAAGATTGGGTAACACCACCACCCTGCTTTTGATGAGCTTGGTTACTTCCACCAGAATTGGATTGCCCGTTCCACGTCCTTGGCTTAGGACATTCATGTGCAAAATGACCCATTTCTTGACAGTTGTAACATTGCACTTTTGACTTGTCAAAGCCGATGTTGGTGCTTGAGGGAGCTTGAAAAAGCTTTCTTCCAGTCTTCTTGAAGAATTTTCGAGTTCGAGCAGCTATCATGCCCATTTTCCATTTAATGTCGATCTCTTCGAGATCATCAGCAGAAACTTGGTCAAGGTCTTCTTGACAGACGGTCATGGACTCAAGACTTCTGGACATCTGAGAATTCATGCAAGCCAGAAATGCGTTGCATAAGTCGGAATCCATGCTTATGTTTGGTTGTGATGCAGGAGACGATTGCTGAACGAAGTAACCAGTTGGAGATTGCTGCACAAAAGTCACATTTGGAGTTTGACCGGTGACGGGAGCAGTGACAGCTTCAGTTGGAGAGGCAGCTGGAACAGAAGTAGAGACAGATGGGCTTTGACTTGCAGGAACAGAGAACTGGAACTTATCATCTAGCTAAGGAGCAATGAACGCATCATTGGGAGCAGTTGAAGAACTTCTCACAGTAACCACACCTATTAGAGACTTTCCGTTGCGCTCAACGGCTCGAACTTCATACTCACGAACCTTGTCGATCATATCCATATAGTCGGTAGTAGAAAGATCATTACTGTCGATCAAGTAAGTCACATATGAAGCAAACTCTTGAGGAAAGGAGTGAAGGACCTTCTTGATGATGGCACTGTTATCAGGTCAGATGTTCTTTGTCGTCATCTCAGTGGTTATGCGACAGAAACGATTAACATGAGTTTCAAATGATTCGCCTAGCTTATGAGAGAACGTGTTGAACGCCAACTTGATCTTATCCAATATTCTTTCCTTAGTAGCCGGGTTGCCCTCATACTTCTTTTCCAACCCTTCCCAGATTTCATGAGCCGAAGTGGCAGCACGAAATTGGTACTGCAACTCATCATTGATAGCCATCTTAATGCAGCCAGTGCACGCATGTCAGTTTTCAATTGAACCTTTTCAGCAACATCCAATTTGTTTCTCGGTTTGGGAATCATCTTCTTTGGAGGAGGATCAGCACCGGCAGCAACAGCAGCTGCAGTGCCAGCATTGGTAGCCTCTTCTACTTCAAACACAGCAAGACCTTCGACTACAGAAGTCAACAGGTCAAAGTTAACGAATTCCAAGTAAGACAGGAACTTTGCCTTCCAATCATCGAAGTCACTTGCCCCCATGAGTTTAGGAGGCCTATTGTTGCCTTGAGTAGCAGGAGTGAAGTGATCCGACATATTGAAATGATCAACACTTTGTCAATTTCGAGACAAAGAACGTAAACGGGTCGAACGAGTCGCAATCGGTTCACTTGCTTGCAAAGTAGTAAGTTGCTTGAAAATACCCAAATCCTACAAGACCAACAATATTAAACATCATTAGTCATTAGAAACTGAGATTTAAGCAAGAAATTTGAAAAAAATCAAATTTCCAGACTTAGCCAAATTTTGAACAGCTTGTTCTTGAGCAAATTCAAACTCAAAAATCAATGTTGATAAAATCAATGTTTAAGATCATGAATAGTTTCGAAATTCATGAAGGAATACATCACTCAACTGTCATGAACTCCAAAAATCACTCTAAATGACCTAAATCAATGGAATAGTGAGTTTATGTGAAGAACACCAAAAATCACCACTTTTAGCCTCTAAAATCTTCAATAATTGATGTTTTGAAGAGAAATCAGTGGTTATAGATTCGGTTTTAGTAGTCTATAACTCGCTATTAATCAATTTTAACAGATAATCAACAGAAAAACAAGATTGAAAAAATTTCTCAAGAACAGGACTTAGTAAAAAATCGAATTAGTTGGCTAAAATCCGAAAATCAGACCATAAAACTTGAGATTTTTAGAAATCTGAGTATGGCATTGAGTTTAATGATTGATTTTTTTACCAAGAATCAACTCAAACAACAAGCAAATCCATCCAAAATCGACAACTCATATGAGATTTTCTCCATTTTGAGAAAAACTTCAAAAAATGAAGAACAAGGCTCTGATACCAATTGTCAGGACCATATTTGAGCAGCTTGTTCTCATATGATTCATCACACAGGTGCGGAAATCATGTGTGATGGTCGATTCAAGGAGGAATCTGCATCAATGCTCACCCATTGATGATTACTAAAGCTCAAGAACACATAGTAACACCAAGAACACACACACAAAGGCTCTCTTGAAGGAACAGTACTCCACCAAGCGTTCCCAATAGGGTTTTCTCATTGGTATTTATACTACTAGAGAACCTGGGACAAAAGGAATGTTTGTCACGACATAATCATTGCCTAGAATTCAGCAAAATATCCTAACAGTAAAACAAGTTCGCTAAGAGTTAAGTGAAGTTCGCTAGCACTTAACAAGTCCGCTAACAAGTACGCTATGTATAAACAAGTCCGCTAACAAGTACGCTAAGAAGCAATAAGTCCGCTAACAAGTTCGCTAAGCATAATCAAGTTCGCTAACATGAACAAGTACGCTAACAAGTTCGTTAAGAACAAGTTAAGTACGCTAGGAACAAAACAAGTCTGCTAAGTAAACAAGTACGCTAGGAATAAACAAGTCCGCTAAGATAACATTCAAACAAGTACGCTAAGAGTAAATCAAGTCCGTTAAGAAGCATAAGTGACAAGTCCGCTAAGAAGCATAACAAGTACGCTAACATTTACACAAAGTTCTCCAAGTACATATCAAAAGAGAATTACAAAACAAAGTATCAATTACAATGATAAGACAAAAATAAGTTTGTGTTGCTAACAAATAGGTTCTAACAAATGCGCGTTCAAACTCTGGAATACCCAGGAATTTCTACAAATTGCTCTCAGTTTCTTCTTCCTCAGGACCAATCTCCATCAAATTCTTCGCTGCAAAGAATGACATTCAAGGTCAGATCATATAATTTTAAACAAAAATCCTAACATCTAGTGCAGGTATGCCTACCCTGTATAATCCAGGCTTGTGGAAGCTGGAAACCACCGGGAATGCTGGAACGCTTGACAAAAGAGAATTTACCCTTCCATTCACCATGTTGGGTAGCATTGGGGACAAGTTGCATGTCTTTTGAAAGGGATTTGAATAGAAAACGACTTGAACCTTGGGATTTCAGTTCATAAGCCATGGCTATCTCCAGCAGCCCTATCAGATGTTCAAATGAACTGTTTAGGCGATCCAAGGTTCCCTGGATGCGGCATACGATAGGAAGGGTTTGGGCGAATGAGATACTTGTGGCCTCAAAGAACTCGACGACAAGACCGGAAAAGGGGAAGGATAAACCCATGCTAAATGGGGTGAACGGAAAGCAAACCCAGGTCGGAGAAATGAAGTCTGATCTCAACCTAGGATCGAAAGCCCTAATGACAGCAGAAGGGGTTAGAAGACCAGAGTTCTTCACCAATGCGATTTCATCGTTGGTGAAGGTGCACCTTTCTTGTTCGGGATGGAGGAGGAATTTTTATCGAGAAAGTCTTCCACCCCGGCAAGAGAAATAGTAGGCTCTTGAAGGACTCGACGCTTGGTCATAGTTCGAGAAAGGAAAGAAGGATCGGAGAGAAGAAAGTTTCCTGGACGGAATGGGTGAAAGAGACGATCGGAGCTCGCAATTCTCGACTCGGGTGAGTTAAAACACTTGAGTATTGGGGTATTTATGGGTGAACAAAGTTACAGAGGTGAGAAGACATCAAGGGATGAGATTGAAACTGAAAAAAGCAATTCTTGCGAACAAGATGAAACCGAGAAGGATGACTCATCTTAATTTGAAAAATTCACAGCTGTAAATCTTATCTACAAGCTACGAATTTCGGGGGTAATTATTATACCCTGAATTACGATCCTATGTTTTACTAATAATCTCCGACAGGTTAGGACCCCCTGGATGTCGAACATACATGGACTACGTTTTTGGTAACCTAACCCAGGATTTCTGCTTATGATTTATTTAATCATTACCCCAGGATGTGGTGTACTCTGAATCTATTTGTCTACTTAATCCCAGCATGCACGGGTACCCTGCATGCTAGGAAAGCGTTACTAATCTTTCTCTTTGATTCTGTGTGCTTAAGCCAGGAACGAAAAGGAAGATAACGGTCATATGGACCTTGTCAAAGTCAGAAGCACGTACGGAAGAAGAGGCCCGCCACCAAACTCGGTCAAATAACGACCGAAAGTAGTTGAAAGGAGATCCCATGAATCTCAGGATGTTAGTTAGGTTTCTTATGTATTTATACGCAGCATAGGACTTAGTTTTTTTGACTCTCAATCACTTGTATTCACACTACCACCTAGCAAACAAGCCGCCAACACTTGTACTTGGAATATTTTACTTGGCAATAAACAGGCAACGTGTGTTATCATTACCGAAGGGGTTTTTTATTATAGCAGTCCTTGAAGACATTCAAGGATTAAGGGCTTTTCCCCCTTTCAAATCTCGTTGTTTATAGTTGCATTCAAGGAAGTTATTGCTTGTGTTTCCATTCATTTCATTTATACCTTGGATTTTAACTCACAAACTTGATTAAATAAACATTACATTCAGGGCACCATACCTCACAAACGAATTTAGTTACTTAGTTTTACCACACAATTTTTAACCAAAACAAGTACCAACTGGAGATCCACAATAATTCACAGTTGATCCTATGTGCAATTCCCATGCTTCCTTCTCAATCTCAGATTCCTTTTTATCTAGAAACTCTATATTTACATCTGAACGACTATAATCCAATAACTTATCATCATTTCCCTCTTCAACTTTGACCTTCTCAGTCACCAAAGGCTTCACATTTAAGCCCCCTTGAATGTAAATTTTTTCCCAACTTGTGTCATTAACATGGGATTCAACTGAAGTTGAATGATTCCTATAATCCGAGGCCACCTTAGATACAAGCCTACTAAGTCTCCTATCATACACTCCCAACCGACAACCGTTTAATAAACCTTAGGTCGTATTCCCCAATTTCGAAGCAGAACAACAAAAAACCCTTCCGATTCGAATCAATAACATCTATAAACCTAACTTTGGATCAATCACACCTCCTCTAAACCCTAGACCTATACTCTTACAAATTCCCCAGGTAACACGAGATTTCGACAAATTGATGATAGCTAAATGGTTACAAACACGGATTTGAGAACCAAAAACCGAAGTTCTCTTATAACTAATTAAGATCCTACGGTAAGATGGCTTCATTATGGATACTCCAACACAACTATAAGTAGCCATTTCAGCTATTGAGTGAAGTTTTAAATAGGTTTTACAGAAAATACAATCAAATCTAATGATTCTACTTATCAGATCTGTCAATATAACCCTAGATCTACCAAACTCAAAAAAAGATTGAATCAACAGAGGTTATTTATGAAATGTTAACTGTGTGTATATATTGTTGAGGGTATATTTTCAGGATGCTCGCAGGAAGCTCCATTAGTTCAGAAATCTTACTACAATATGGGAATCCCACTTGTCCAGGTATCCTGATTTAA
>JBCNJP010001197.1:0-31339 GCA_039602395.1 Deinandra increscens subsp. villosa | reverse complement strand
TATAATACATATTGGAGAGAGAAAGTGGAGTGTCTTAATTTTTAAGACGCGTACAAGTCAACATGCAATATGTACAAGTCGACAAAGCGTGAACATATGTTGGCTGAGAGACGGTACTTCTTTTGTTTTACGAATACAAACCCTAATTCACGCCGTCTCTTTTCCCGTATTCTCTCTCAAACCCTAAATCTCGCTTCCGCCTCTTCTGATCATCTCTCAAGATCATCCATGGCTGGGTAAATCATTGAAGCAAAAAAGTACCAGTGCGACAAGCAAACGAGAATTAGCAGTGAGTTTTTAGTTTCCCTCAAAGTAGGTAATTTGGTGCAGAAATCAGTGAAGATGGCTTCGTAGCCCTTGCGCGACCCAGGAGTTCAAGGATTCTTCTGCTTCTTTGCTTCTTCAAATCCCTCACGGCCGAACGAAAAGTGCTCTTTCCAGATCTGTAATTCCATTTTTTTCATCATCAGCTTTTTCAGTTTTGCTGGCTCCAAGCTTTTTGCGCAGTGGCGGTACTTCTTTGGTACAAACCCTAATCACGCTTCTGCCTCTCTTCTGCAAGTGATTTTTGTTAATCTGGTAGGTTTTTCATCTTCAATCATACTCGAGAAAGTCGTATTCACGTTTTAATTTATCTGGTTCGTTGTTTGTTTGATTATGTTTCGTGATTTACTGATTTTTTCTGCAGGTTCTTTGTTCAAACTAATTTGTACTAATTCTGTAGTGAATCGTACCTATGAAGATATGTGTCAATCAGAATGGTAGCCGTGAATCAATCGATTGATTGAATACAAGATATTGTTTTCTTAGTAGTTCGATTGAATACAAGATATTGTTTTCTTAGTAAATCAGTAAACATCATCCATAAGTCATAGGGTTTTTGTGGTTCCCTGTCTCACTAGGTTTTTTGTTTTTCTATTAACATATAAACATTTTTTATCACTTCATGTTTTACAGATTTGAGATTGGATGTGTAAACCCTCGAGGTTTTTTGTTTTTCTATAAATATACATACATTTTTATAGGTTCATGTTTTACAGATTTGTCATTGTTTGGAAAAGAAGTCTAGGCAGATTTATAAGCCTTTGTACGATGTTGGTATGTACAGAAATCTCACTCTGCTACTGTCTTTCTCCATATTTTTCTATTTATAGGTGAAGGAGTTCGTTGATCTGGTGGCTAATCTGTTTATTTATGTTTTGCTTTGTCTAAAGGTTAGCCTATCTCCCTTTTTGACTTCATTTCTTGGTTTTTACATTTAATTCATAATTTTTTTTTAGTTTGCAGTTTTCAATTTGCTTCACTCTAATCGATTTCCTTGGTTATGTGTTTGCATATTTTTTACTCCATAAGCAGCTCTTACGGAGCTGATCGGGTTACCATCTCATTTCATCCTCTGTTCGCCTAAGTACTGGTAAGGATTTTTTTTATAATTCAGTTTCTGTAAAAGAGTTCATTCTTTTATTTATTTTTTCATATTCACCGACATAAAGCTCACTTAACTGAGCTTAATCTACATACTGAAGCTCAAATTTTAATATTCTTAATTGTTTCACGAACTTGAAAAGGATTTTAACGGGTTGTATATTTCATATAGTTGTGATTTTTGTGACCAAGGAGGGTATGAAATTTTCAACATTTGGTTAACTCGGATTCCCCTTCAATGCGTCAAAAGTGATGCACAAATTGAGTTTTTGATGCTATAACCAACAATTTTTAACTGATGGTTGCTATTTTCTCTTTGGTTTAACTCTTGGTCCGGTACAAAGTTATCCAACTTTTCCAACTTATTTGTATATCTCAACTAAAATCAATTTATAATTTTTTGTCTCTCTATGCAGGAAAGGATTTTAGCACTATATGCATAATATTTCTTGAAACAGGAGGCTACTTAGTTATATCCATCAAGGTTTGTTAGTTTGTTCTTGCAATGACTAGCCAAACTTTCAATGGTTACTTCAACTGATAAGTTAAAAATGCTTTTCTTTCTTTGGCTCAATGGCTGTTGCAAAACAGGTCTGTATTTTACTTCATTTTTGTGCATATAGATCTATGTTTGGTCACAAGTACATCAGAGGCTTTCAAACACTATTTTTTGGACAATTTGGACTTCCATTTTGTAGAAAATATTTTATTTTTTGCACAAAAACATAATATGAGTTTTTTATGATTTTTTTTACCGGGAGAAAATACAAATTACATAATTACATAGGCTTTTAGCGGATAAAAATTTATGGGGTATAAAATAGTTTAAGGAATATTAGTAAGTATTTGAGTTCAAATTTTGAGTTCATCTTTAATATTAGTAAGTATTTGAGTTCAAGAAATCTATCTTTCATGTAGAATTTTAGTTAAATGCGATATTTGGTTTAATATCTGACGGGTTTGTGATGTTGTTAGGCTATAATCATAATTACAACATGATTGTAACAATCAGTTGCAATTGACATGCCTATGGAGGTTAAGTCAGTGGTGACATGCATGAGGTAATTAGGATGGATGGGAGGTTTATACATGAGGTGTTGGTGACCTAAAGTCACGATTGCGGAAGCGGCGTAGAAGATTGATACGGACGAATTGGCTAATTTTCTGATGGATGTGATGGTGAGTTAATTAGTAGATGTTGTATTATAATTCAATGTTCTGCTATGATTTTTCCATTATATCACCCTAAAAGGATTATATCACACGAATTGGCTATGATTATGTTTTGCTTCTCCCCATGTTTTTAGCCTTGAAATCCTTTTGTTTATCCCTTTACTTTTCATCCAATTTTATATCTGGCTTTATAGGTTGTATTCTCCACTAATTTTGAGAGATATCGTCTCTGGTGTGTTCTGCATCTTCAATTGGTGAGCAGCGTTGCTACTGCTGTGTTTGTATTTTTGTTGTTCTTCATAGAGAATCAATTGGATGTAAGTATTTTAATCATCACTGATTTAATTTGAAGTAGATTATGCACAACTATTTGCTTATGAATCAGTTGATTTGTTAATGAGTTTTTATTCTTTTAGTGGTGTCAAATTGGTAATATCTGTATTTTATTGCTCAATAAAATTTCACAATCAATAACAGGCTATATACAATATTTTGAAGCCAGAAGAAGGTGGGGAAAGTGTTGCTGATGTTGTTTCTAGACTCGCATCAGCAGCTCGAAAGAAATATTGGATTGACAAAGGTAGCCTGTGTAATCTTGATATTCGAATATGATGTTCACATATTTTGGTTTAATTTGCTTTAACTTATGCATAAATCATTCCAATATTTATATGATTATGTATAATAATTGTACGGGCGATGTGGGAATATCCTTTTGCTGTAGTTGGTGTGAACAATTATGTTCATGCGTATTCATATATTGGATCTTCAAGCAGGTTCAGTAAATTTCAGTTTTTCTGGACTAATAACATATCCATGTTGGATCTGATGAATTTGGAAACTTGAAAAAAGCTTGGTGCCAAAGCACAACAAAAGAAGCTGATCAGATACTAGAACTGGGCGGGCAGGATGGGACGTTTAGGAGCAAGGTACTCCTTATCTTTCTTTTGATCTACTTTTGGATATTTATTCATTAGCATTTGTAAGCTTAAAAATATAATAAAATAATAATTTATTTTAGCATTAATGTAGGAGTAGAAGTCTTGAAAGAAAGAAGCTATTTTCTCATGTTTATTAACTTTATCTATTTTGTTTAAGGGAATATCTATTATTTGTTTTTTTACATTGTGTACCAATCATATAGATCTTCTTTGGTTAACAAAAGTTGCAGTAGGTGAGAATTTACTACTGTTTAGGTATAGCTTAATTTGTTTAGCCTTAAGTGATATACTATGACAGCCGTAAGGCCTGTAACTGATGCAGGCATATGTAATGATTTTTGTTTTGGGTTTTTGCGGAGTGGCAACCAGATTCAGTTTTTGAAGATATTGAAAATATGGTTCGCTCTTATGTCGAGAAGGTAACTGTTTGGATAATCCTACTATATAATTAAGTCTGTTTATCACTGGAAGGTTTAAAAAACTTTTCTTTATATACATTTTCGTAATATAATCAGTAAACATTAGCTTTGTGATATAAATTAAAGTAACTGCAGGTTGAGTTATGCATTTTCGTACCTAATGTAGAATCCTAACTCTGTGTACTATGCATGCTATTGGGTTATGCATCATTCTAGGTCATCTAGGTAGGAGGAGTGGAGCAAGGATTAACTTAGTAATATAAGTCAAAGTGGCTGAAATATCCCTCTTCTCTTTGACATAAGTCTTGATTTTCTGTTATTAGTTTGGCTAAGAGTATTTTGTAGGTTAAATTACAAGACTCCTTAGGATAAATGTATAGTTGTATTTGGCTAAGTGTATAATCATAAATTACAAGGCTTTGGCTAAAAGTGAATTGCCATAGGAGAAGTGTATAGTTGTATTTTTTGTCATTTAGCTATAGTAACAGATTTACTATCTAATTATTGTTACCTCATTATTACTTAAATTCCTAAATTTATTGAACGCTTCCTTTTCAGATGCGGCGTGTACAAATCGTTAACCCGAGGGAAACGAGTAAGATAAAGTGTATCAACAAGCATGTTTGAAGTAGCTGCTTCACAATTGATAAATTAGTATGATTGACCTGAAAGAGTTAGAGGTGCAAGCACCTCTATTTTGCAGCAAATTGAGTATTTGGTTATGTAATTCAGATATCTTTGAACAACTATGAGTGTTGTTTTTAGTGCGACTCCGTTGGCATGAGTACTTTGATATCTTTGAACATGAGTTGTTTTTAGTTTTTGTAGTTACGAATTCTTTGATATTTGATATCTTTGATTCTTTGAACGTAAGTTGCTCTTAGTTTTTACAGGTAAAAATACATCAAATGTTTTGTTATAACACTTGTGGGTTGTTTGATAACATGTCAATTTAGTGTGTATTAGAGTGTACCGACCATTTTTTTATTCTTGTTTGATAACATGTCAATTTAGTGTGTATTAGAGTGTACCGACCATTTTTTTATTCTAATGTAGACATGTTTAGTGTATTCGCAATACCTCATGCCCCACTCATAAACATAACCCGTCCCTCTCAACGCGTAGTGGGGCTCCCCATTATTTATTATAATTTGAGATGGTAAGAACAAAGTTTTCACATCTTTGGTATATATAGTCACATGATATCACTAGACAAAAGGAACTGATTTTTACCTTATACTTAAAAGGGATTAGATTTAAGTATGATAGTGAGAAAAATTGTAATCTCAACGAAGGTTGTAATAAATGCTAGAACAAACATATTTAGAGACTCTTGACGATTGTTTCCATCAAAAGTAAATGTTGAATCACTTGAAACAAAATATTCTACACTAGACGCATGAAAGATTTGCTAAAAATTGCTTCTTATGTAAGTATGTTTTAATTACTTCTGTTTCTTTTGTTTGTTTTTTTTTCTACATTTTTTGTTTTCAGATCTCCCATGAAAAAGATAGACTACATAGATATTACGAATGTGGAAATTAACATACATTTAGAAATTTTTTTATTAAATAGACACGTTAACCTACTATCATAAGTAAAAACATGGTATTAGAACATTCACTGAAAGTTAAATAACCTAACTAGAACAAAAAAAAGTATGGGTGACTTAATTGGAACAAACTTGAAACTTGATTACTATTTTATAAAGTTTTCTGTCAAATTAATGTGCATTTAAAAAGGCTTGTTAGTTGCAACATTCGTTAAGGCCAATCAATGTTGGCTTTGAATTTTGTTTTGTAATATTCATTTGTTAAGACATTAGTCACCCTCTCCTTTGGTTGTTGTTTTCTATTAGAAATAATATATTACGAGAGTATTAATAAACTAACAGAAAACATGTTAAACTTGAATTTACTAATGTTGCAGATGTTCAACCTCCACCCTCCTTCATTTACAACCCAAACCCCATACCTACAACAGTTCCATCAATTCTACAATCACTTGCCATCACTCCCTACAAACCACCCTCCATCTCCAAGAAGGTAGCCACCAAGCTTGCCAACCCCAAATACAGAACAGATTACTTTACACCAATTATTCCCCTCAAGAAGAAGCCTCCACCTACCATGGATTTTTCTGACATTTTCCCACCTACTCCACCTTCAAGTCCCACACCAGAAGCTATTCAACCACCAACACAAACTTCCCTACCTCCTCTCACCATCAATGAACCTTCTATCACCATCACCAAACCTACTGAAGCTCAAACTGGCCCTTATTCATCATCTGCCAAAGGCAAAAGACCTATTGTGCAAGAATCTGCAAATGATTCTGATGAAGAAAGGATGATAAGAAAAAGGAAAATGATGCATGCCAAGAACAAAAGAGATCAAAGACAGAGAAGAAAAGCTCCACCCAGAAAGAAGCAGATTGTGGGTTGGACAGTAGATGAAGCCTCTTTTGATTTCACCTTCAAGTTGGCAAATGGCACAACTCAAGTGGTAAATGTTCACAAGGCCACTACATATCTTACTTTGCTGCAAATGACAGACATCATTCTGAAGCTTAGAGAGATTCTGAGTCCTTCAAGAGCTGAGCACATGTTAAGGCTTGTCATTGAGCCAACTGTGCTGGACTGCGGAGTGTTCTACAGAAGCAATTTGGATGATGATTCAGCAGAAGAAGAAGAAGAAGAGCCTGCAAGTGAAATAAAGTTTATCATTTGGGAAGCGGAAGAGAAGCTCTTTTATGTTCACAGAGCCGATGGCACCTTCACAGTTCATGAGTCCATTTCTGTTCAAGAAGAATGGAGCGAAATGGACTGAGAATCTTTCAAGCATGTGAAGGTGACCAAAACAAATTCAAAAGAGCTTTCTCAAAATCTTGATGCCAACATCAGAACCACTGACAAGTAGGATAAGGAGAAGAAGATTTTTGGGTACAAGTCAATTTTTGAAGATAAACATTGGAATTTGACAGCATCAGCTTAGGGGGAGATTGTAAGGAATATTGCGCTTGGAAGATTTCCGGCTGAATGCCAATTTTGTTATGTTACGGCTGAAGTTGAAGTTCAATCGGAATTCTCACTTCAAGCGGAACTGGCAGTTCAAGCGGAAAAAAATAGTTTTGTCCTTTAGCAAATATTCCGGGTGAACTCGTTTATCCACCAGATAAAGAGTTCAACCGGACTTTTCCTGAGATGTCTTTTCAGCAAGTCCAATCCTGCAAAAGCTTCTCGTATGCTTCTATATCTGATTCAAGCCGCTCTCCTAGAGTAGTATGCTGCTGCAAACACGCAAGATATTCCAATTGCCAATGTTTATTCTTTTGGTAGTTTGTATTTGACTTTTTAGTTTACGGTCTAGATTAGATCGAATGAGATCAATGGATGTCATTGATCTCATCAGCACTATATATAGCTTAGTTAGCTCTCAGTACACATCACCTTGAACAACTTGTAATAGTGTAGCTTTGAGTTAATGCAAATAGTGCCGAGTATTTGATACTTTGTTGTTACTATCTTTCTGCAAATCAAACATTTACATTATATACAAGAACTAAATATCGCTTAAGTAAAGTGAAATATAACTTTAATTCCGCATGGTTATATTTGCAAGTAAAGGGCTTTGTTTTAGTTTAACTCTAACTAATAACGATCCTACACCTAACTACGTTTCTATTTCTTTTCTTTGTTTTCCTAAACCTTAATGTTGTAAGGTTTGAAAATGTGAAATATTATGTTATTAATTGATGATTCAAATCAAAGGAACTTAAGATTTATAACTTGTTATCAATCATGATAATTTTATAAGTTCCTAACATAATAATATGGTGTTTTTATTTAAAATAAAAACCCATGGTTAAACTCACTAGTTAGATGATTTATTTTGATCATATGATGATTTGATAATGTTTAATACATGTTGCATGGTTCATTTGAGTGGTTATCGTATGTTAATATGTCACAAATGGTTAAGTATTGCTACAATCATGTTTTAGTGTGATTTAAATAACTAGAATTGCTAATTGTGATTTATGTTGTTAATCATCTTGTTAATAAGTTAATATTTGCTAATGACGAATATTCATGGACTAAACTTGGTGTTTAAAAACACTTATGGACTTATTCGGGACATTAGGAAGTGATACATAAACATTGGACATAAAAATCCACCAGGAAATAACAAATTTAGTAATTTTATAAAAATTACTTAATTAAATTAAACCATAAAAATCCACCAGGAAACTTAACTTATATAAAATGGTCACATTTTATAAAAATAAAATGGATATAAAATATATATAAATATATTTTATATCAAAAATGATAAAAGAACATATTTATGTCACTTGACATAAAAAAATATAAAATCTTGGATTTTATACAAAAGTGGAAAATGTTTTATGTTGGGAATTTTCTATAAAAAGTCTTTAATTTAAAACTCTAGCTTTACTTAATAAATAAAGTTATATAAAAATGATTTTATAAAAATAAAATCAAAAGACTTATAGAAATTATGAAAAACATATTTTAAACATTTTTGATTATTTTAAAAGAATCAAAATAATCAAAACGATTTAACCGGATCAAATCTTTTATTTTTAAACGTTTGGCTTAAAACGAAATCTTTAAACAATTTAAAAACATTTTACGACATAACGAAACATAAATAATTATCCATACGAGTTTAGAAACCCAAAAGTGAGTTAAACTCATCCTATATTGTTAATAATAATTATTTTAATAATAATTATATTTATATTATATTAAAACCCTAATTCTCATAACTAAAGTTTAAATATTAAAATAACCATTAATATTTAACCTACTTGTGTTTATTCATTAAATCGTTAACTTGTAATAATTTTATAAATTATTCCGACAAGTTAGAATAATTATTTCATAATAATTACAAGCCTTAGTTATATATTTATAACTTGACGCGATTAATTATTCAATCGATTGAGCGAACCTTAAAAATAATAATAAATATTATTATTTAAAACAATATTCAAGACTTGATTGAACTGGGCTTCATGATACGATATCGCATGTTCATTTCTTGTATCCAATTTACATAAATGCCTTCATACGTGAACATTAGCATTTACTGATTTTAAACTGATTAACTAACAGGTTTTCAAACACTACAAACGGGATTATATGTCAAGAATTGACCGGTATCATTTGGGTATTGTTCGTTACTCAAATGATTGTGTGGACCCTTATGCATATTGTCTTATATTTAGGACTTTACTTGCTAGTTGCCACTCAGTAATCCATCCTCATCATTGAATCAAGTGAGTTTCACGGCCCCTATCCTTTGTAACTGTTTTACACATGTGGGGGAGAAATCATGAACTGATAAAATGCTTTTTACTTAATGTTATGGTTTACCTGTTAGCCGTATGACTACATGTTCCATTCCGTATCCCAAACAACTGGTACTTTATCGTTATCAATGTTAGTACAACTGAATCCCACAATTAATTGAATTCGATTAGTTCTTCTCGAAATGATAACTAGTGAATAGATCTACTTGGGTTGACAACCCTGACCGGTTTGGTAGCTCCAATCCTGACTTCGTATATTGTCAAGGGGTACACGTCAGTTATTCTGCGTTGTTCGGTATTCTTGGGATAGAATGCCATGACTGGGTAATCCGTTAGTATTCGAATTTGAGGTTCATGGGAGATCTTACAACC
Source organism: Deinandra increscens subsp. villosa (assembly GCA_039602395.1). Lineage (NCBI taxonomy): Eukaryota > Viridiplantae > Streptophyta > Magnoliopsida > Asterales > Asteraceae > Deinandra > Deinandra increscens. Next base: position 21,672 of record JBCNJP010001197.1, on the reverse strand, counting down.
ACGACAGTAAACCAACGTATCATTTAAGTATACCGAAAACTGTTTTACCAACATATTGTAAACTGATTTACCAACTTACTGTAGACTCATAAACCTGTGAACCTCACCAACTTTATGTTGACCTTTTAAACTCATGATTTCTCAGGTAACTTAGCTTATCATGGAAGACGTGCAAATGGGGCTTCACTGTAACTATTGACCCTGCTTTACCGGAGTCGTCGTCCCGACCTATCTTAAATAAACTGATTAACAATTTCAATATCAAATTAAGACTTTTATTCAAATATAAGACAATATCATTACACCATGACTTTTCGCTGTAACATGTATGGTATTATGCTTTAAATGACGTTTGAATTTAGTAGAAGTTGTTCTGTATATATGCGACTATGAATCCGTCTCACTCACACCCAATTCGTTGACCGGGGTGTGACATTTACTGAAACCTCGGATATTGTTGATACATAATATGTGCGTCATGTGAAGTATCTGAATGAGACGATGTGAGGATTCAAGACAAGTTCAAGCTGCCGGCCGAACTAGGTCCGAACCTGAGGTTCGAACCCGCCGAACTTGGAGTTCGGACGGGGATCGGGCCAGACTAGTATATATAGGAACTTGTGTTTGAAATGTAAGATAGACAAGTGAGAGAGACCAGTTCTTAACTATATGTTTTGAGTGTGTTTCTCTAGAGAGCTTCAGAGAGAGTTTGTAATTGAGTCTATGTTGATTTCAATAAAACAAACTATTATTTACGTCTTGCTTTCTCTCTACGATCAAGCAAACCTATAGTAAGATCCGTCTTACGGTTTTTCAATTGGTATCAGAGCAAATCCAGGTTGCTCTATTGCGTTTGTTTTGATTGTAGTCGTTTTCTTGATAAAACCGATTTGTTTTCATTCAAAAATGAGTAAATCTTTGAGTTTTTTTGAGTGATTTTCATTACTAAAACATTTCTATGAGTTTTACCTGAGTTCCTGTCAAAAATCTTGTCCAAATTCTCTCAAAATCGCGAAAATTATGTCGAGTGTGTCTGAGATCGTTCGAGGTTCGGAGTAACTGAAAAGTAACCGCTCCGAACTCCAGGTTCGGAGGTCGTTCGGACGAAGTTCGGTCTTTCTTGTTTCGGTGAGAGTTCGGATTAGGATCGGAGGGAGTTCGGAGGAGTTCGGACAAAAGTTTAAGTTCGGACTGTACAATCGAGTTCGGACAAAGTTCGGAGCGCGATCGGAGGTTCAGTAGAGTTTGGACGAAGTTCGATGGGAGTTCGGACCAAGCAGAATTTTCAAATTCTCAAAATGTATGAAATTGATGTTTTTGCTGAGCGTCATCGTTAGAATGTGCCAAAGTTGATAAATCTGGAAGATTATCATGGTTGGGCGACAAATTTTAGAGGTTATGTTAATGATTTGGATAAAAAATTGTGGTTACCCATTACAAACGAACATAAGTATCCAACTTATGTTGATGGTGGTTTTAAGGAGATGCATAATTTTTCAAGTGAAGAACGGAAAGCGTATGATCAAAATGAAAGGGCTACTATACTTCTTATGTTAGCTTTGCCTATAACTCTTAAAAATCCAATCAGGAAGTTTCGAAAAGCAAAACTAATATGGGATTTTGTGAAGACACAGTGTGAGGAACATATGTCTAAGCTTTCTCAGAAATCAATTGATCAAGATTCGAAGTTTAAGGGAATAATTTAAAAGTTAGAGAATAAGGTAGGAAAGTTGACTGAAGAAAATATTTCTTTGACAAAAGAAGTGGAGAATTGGAAAAGTAAAGTTTGTAATGATTTAGCTGCCAAAATTCAAAGGGATGTGTCTGAATCATGTGCAAATTGTTTGGAATTTGCTAGTATAAAGAAAGAATGGTTGAACGAGAAAAATGTGTTGGTTGAAGAATGCAATAAAGCTCAAGCTAAGCAAAAGGAAGCTGTTGAAGATTTTGATGCTTTATTTGAGAAATGTTATCCTCTTCAACAAATATATGAAAAAGTAAGTAAAGCTGCTGTCGAAGTTGCCGATAGAGTAATTCAACTTCAAGAGGAACTTACAAAGTTGCGTGATGGAAATGGTGAGATTCAAAGTCAAAATAACATTTTGAAACAGGATGTTATTTACTATAAGAAACATGTGGAGAAGGTTACTGAATAAGTTCTGGAAGAATGTCGCTTGAGACAGTGTCATATCAGTGATTATAACAAATTGTCTGACAAGTACATTGCTTCACAGAAAGAGTTACCGAAAGCTAATATGAAAATATCTAAACAAAAGATTGAGATGTTTGATTTGCAGCGAAGATTGAAAAATTGCAATCATTCTCCGACTTTTCTGAATTATATGTATAAGCTGGAAAAGAGTGAGAAGAATGGTCAGGATGAATGTCTTCATCAAGTTCCTGCTCCAGCGGACATTGAAATGTCTGTTCCAGCTACATCATCTGGTGTTGAACAGCATGATTATTCAAAGTTTGCTGATACCAGTTCAAGAAAGAAAACAAAATTCAAATCAAAGAAGAATAAAAAAAAGGTTGATTACCGCAAAGGGTTGAAGTTTGATTCCAAATGTACATTTCTTGAAAAAGAAAAAGTGTTTTATGGAAATTCAGAAAGAGTAACGGTGCCAAAGTTTTCTGAAATTGTGATAGATGATTCATTGATTTCTGGAAAAAATGATCTGAAAGGAATCAAATCTGCATTTACTAAACTTACCAAACAAGGTCATAAGATATCAAATTCTGTTCAAGATAAGTTTAAACAGAAAAATGGAGGTTCGGGATTTAAAAGAACAGAAATTCCGACTAAGGATTTCAACAAAAAGGAGTTCACAACAAAGAAGATAAAGAAGCAGAGGGTGTTTTTAGATAAGAAGACACAATGTTGGAAGCAGAAAGTATCTTCACCAGATGAAAAGCTTTCTTCTGAAGAGTCTTCTTGTATATCTGATGCTACACCACAAGGCGGTAACAATTCATATTCATTTTATTCTGCTAATTCTAACAGGTTTTATCGTCAAGATAAATTCTTTGGTTATGGAGATGATTCTGATTTTTATGATTCTCCAAAATGTTTTCCAAAATTTCATAAACCAAAGAAATTTCAACCTGTGTTTTCAAAAGTTTATGATGAATGTCTGACTGATCAGTTTGGAAAACCGATTTCTATCAATTCAACTGGTAAAAGACTTTGTTTTGTTTGTCGTAAGAAAGGTCATTATGCAAATAATTGTCCTACGACAGCTAACAATTCATCATCAAATGCCAAACATACAAAGTATGTTGATCTTGATGGTATTATTTTTAGTGAACCAATGCCCAATACTAAATTTTCATGGAAAAAGAAATCTTTTTCAGAAAAATTGGGTAGTAGTTCTGATTGTCACTCATCAGTTGACGATGGTTCACTAGAAATCATCAAACCAAAACAGGATTGGAGACCGAAAGTTGTCTCCACGGCCAACATAGATTTTGTTAAAGACACTGGACGACCTACCATCGTTGGGGATGAGGGTCGCGGTCTTAAAACCTTACTATTTTCCAGTGTTTGCATGTATTTCAGGAAGACCTGTTAGTAATCGTGAGATTGCTGACAGTGAGATACTTATGGTTTTAAGTTAAAATGCATCGTTCTTATCATTGAAAATCTGATTTTCAAAATCATTGTGTCAAGTGTTGATCGATCATTTTCATTTTTTGTTATTTCTTTTTCTTTCGTTCATCTCTTTAGGGGGAGAAAATTTGAAAATTCAAAAAATAGTATTTGTTTGAATTTTAGGGGGAGAAATTGGAAAATATAAAAAAATGATGAAAATTTGAGAAATTGATCCGACAAAAGCAAGAAATGATGGTACATCAGCATATACTTTTATCTGCCATGGATAGAGTAAGTCTAAAGGCTGTAAGTTCTTGTATAATCTGTGAATGTGCATGACTAATCTGATATCTGTTAGTAAAGATATAAACATAAAGCTTGCCTGATAATCTTTGGTTGTTTGCTTCTTGATGAATGCTATGTGATGATTCTGAAACAAAAATAGAATAAAGAGATATCTTGATGAATGCATGTTTTCATTTTGAAAGATTTAAACTTGTTTGATTTTCTTTATTTTGTCAAACGATCAGACTTTTTCTGCGTATTGAAAGATCGACCTGATTGTTGTTCATTTGACGTTCTGCTTTATTTTAATTGGTGTTTCGTATAATCCATCGGACTTTCTCTGCGCGTTCGGAAGAACCGACCTGATTGTTGTTGGATTATACAATTTCAACTTGTTTTGCTTTCTTATTTTCTCAAATACTTGGGCTTTCTCTGCGTGTCGAAAGACTGACCTGATTGCTAGGTATATGAGGTTCTGTTTTATTTTTGCATGACTCATCAAGGATGTTTAAATCTCAAATAAAAGTTACTTCTATATTATAAACATGATGATTTGCTAGTATTTCTGATAGAGTAGAGGCCGAGTTATCTGTGCATGATAAAAATTGCCTCAAGCATATCTGAAAACGATAAATACAATTGGTGCATGCTGAAATAAACAATTAATGTTGTATTTGCGATTATCTTGGCTTGCATGCTGATTAAGACCGAAATTGAAATGTGCTAGATGCGTTATGTCTGATATGATCTTGCGTCGTGATCTTTCTCACAAAATACCAAAAATAGAGTTTGTTTCTGCATTACATTTACATTTTATTTTAGAAAAGTACAAAAAGATTTTTGGTGTGTTTTATCATAAGTTGGAAAATCAAAAAGATTTTAGGTTTGTTTTGATATAAACTTTCTTAAAGTCAAAAAGATTTTGTTTCTTATTTGTTTTCGATTGATCGACACAAGATACGAAAAACATTTTCAAAATTTATATCTTATGTTGATACATGGTCCTTGATCGTCATGTGAAGTATTGAATACAAGACGGATTCACACAAGATTGCTAAGGTCCGAACTCAAGCCGAACCTGGAGTTCGGACATGTCCGAACGTGTGGCCGAACCAGAGGTTCGGCCCGTCGTATTTCAGCCCTATAAATATGTGTGTCATGTGTTGTATTCGATAACAAAAACCATAACCATCTAAGCTTCCGTGTCATATTCTCTGATTGTGCTCTATGGTTCTTTGTGGTTAATACAAGTCTTTTGTATTTACTCTTCGTGTTTCATCTCATATTACATTGATTTCATTACGACTAAGTAGAAGATCCGCACGCTCACACACTTTCAAGTGGTATCAGAGCATTAGGTTTGCTCTACTAGTCGGAAATCAGTATTTTTCGGAGTTTTGAGTTCAAATTCACGTTTTTACGAAAATGTCAATCATTTTTGAGTTTGTTTGATCGTCTCGAGTGTGCTTTTTGTCAAAAATCTGTTTCTAGATAGTTTCAATCGAGTTTTCTTGAATTTCTGTCGAAAATTCCAATCAAAAACGTTGAAAATCGAGAAAATGAGGTCGAGTGAAATCTGTCTCGTTTGAGGTTCGGACAACTTCGGAGTAACCGCTCCGAACTCGAAGTTCGGACGAAGAACGTTAAATCGTCTACCTTAAGGTCGATCTTTCGATACGCAGATAAGGCCTCGGATTTAACAAAATAAGAAAATAAAAACAAAATGAAATTGTATAACCCAACAACAATCAGGTCGGTACTCCCGTACACGCAGAGAAAGTCCGATGAGTTATACGAAACACCAAAGAAAATAAAGCAGAACGTCAAACGAACAATAATCAGATCGATCTTTCTATACGCAGAGAAAGTCCGATCGTTTGACAAAATAAAGAAAATCAAACAAGTTTAAATCTTTGCAAAATGAACACATGTATACACAGTGACTTCTCATTTTCTTCTTCATATATCTTTTTCTTGATATATCATGAGATACGCTTCAAGATGTTGTCCACTTGGTCAAGCATTAGTATTTAATGTGTTTATCCCATCTGAATACTTTCTGATTGAATGCCGAGCCTACCGAGCACATCGAACAATGATCTTATGGCTTTTTCATCTAATTTATCCAGGAGCCAGACACGTAAGCCAATGTACCATCATTTCCCAATTATGTCGGATACAATTTCTCATTTTACCATGTTTTTGTATTTTTCCTTTTTCTCCCCCTTAAAATGAAAACTCTATTTTTTATTTTTAACAAAAACACAAAAACACGATTTTTGGTTTTTCAATTTTCTCCCCCTAAACGACAAACGAAATGCATTAAAGAAAGAAAATTGACCTCTCGACAAGGATACCTTGCAGTTTTAGCTTTCAGAAAAATTTCAATTTTGAAATTGATATCACATGTAATTTAAGTTAAATCAGCAGAATACTTCTCCATCAGCAACTTTTCAATCATCGATAGGTCTTCTAAAAGTACCTGCACACTGGTCCAACACGTCAGTTTATAAATGACCCGAAACGAATCGCTTCTGGTCGACCAGTATCTTGATTTCCTTTTGAAACCACTTTAGGTTTCCAGTTTTGTGGTTTTGGTAAATCAGTATTTAATGAACAAGTCACTGTTGATTGTGACGAACAACCTACATATGTAACATTTTGAAAACGAGGAATAAATCTTCCTTGAGTTTTGAAAAATGTAGGTTGTGAATATTCATCAAATACTCTGCCATATTCATCAATGAATCGTTGTTTGGCAGCTTTACCAACATGTGGAACTTGTCCTTTTCTTGAACTAGAAGCAGCAGAAACCGGACAATCTTATGCCATATGCCCTTTTTATCGGCAATTATAACACAAGCGATTGTTTACCTTTCGCCTTTTGGGAATCTGCAAAGCTTCACAAACATTAACATCTCCAAAATGATCATAAAAGGAATCGAATACCTGATATCGATGATCATGAACCCATTTCGAAGTCGGGCTCTTTGAAGTAGAATTTGAATTTATATTTAGCTGTTTGTTTCTTCTTGGTCTTTGTAGCAGCATCAGTTTTGATAAAGACCTTGGCAACTTTCTGAGAATCCACACAGTAAAGTGGAAACTCCTTATCAGAGAATATCTAATCTGAACCTTTGAGTTTATAAAATCTCTCAGGTTGAACTTTGTTAGCTTCAAACACATCCTTCTTGACTTGCTTCAGATTGACTTTCTTCAAATATTGTTGTTGTTGAACCTTTGAAACATTCACTTTAACCTGCTTCTTTTGAAATCCCAAACCTGTATGTTTGCCAAAAACCTTCTCTCCCGAATCAAACGGTTTATGCCCGTTCTTTGCAAGACGAGAAAACTCTGCTTTGACCTTGTTGATATCTTTTGGAGCATCAACTATCGTTTCAGCAATGTCAGGAGTTGAACTTGCAGATTTCTCTTTGTCATCAGATAAAGAACTAGACACAACCTTTGGAGCTTCAGAAGTTGCAGCACTCTTGCCTTTGTGCTCTTTCCTTTCTTCAACATATTTGGAACCAACAAACGTAGAATAATCACCAGTCTGAACCTTTTCTTTCAAATCATGAACGCCTTCTTTAGGACTTCCTGGTGGTGACACGGTTTTGTTAAACAACTTCTCAAAATTCTCATCCTTGGCCAGAAAACTTGTAAAAGATTGTGAGTTAGTAACATTGTTCAAACGACGTTTTGAATCAATGACTTCAATCTTTAATTCAGAAATTCTTTGATAAGCTTCACCCAACTCTTTTTCTGTTGCAATGAGCTTCTTGGCCACTTTATTAGTTTCATACTTTTGCAATCTTAACTCATCTAATCCAGCCAACAATTCCTTCTCGAGTTTATCTTCATTTCTTTTCTGAATATCCAAATTTGCATTTTGCAACTTGTTCACTCTAACCAACTCCTTCTTCTCATCAGGTAACTTTTCCATATCAGTTTGATAAGATTGAATCTTAGTATCTTGATCATCAGAAAGTTGAGTAAGTGTATCAAGTCTGAACTTGGATTTGTCAAAAAGATTCTGAAAATCCTTTGCAGTATCCTCAGCTTCATCTTTCCATTTCTTCACTTCTTTGACTAATCCAGCATTTTCCTCAGATAACTTTGTAATTTTCTGTTCAAACTTTTGTGTAACGTTTTGAAATTTTGATTCTTTTCCCACAATCTATGCTTGTAAATCTGAAAACATTTCTTTATGAGAAGAAAATTCTTGAATTAGATCTGCTAACTTTTGCTGTTCATTTGCCAGTTCTTCTATCTTTCTTTTATTTTCATCAACCAACAACCCACTTTCCTTTATCAATCCTTCTATCTTCTTGTCTTACTGAGAACAAAACTCACAAACCGATTCATAGCCACTATGTCCAGAACCACTTATTTCAGATTCAGAATCAGAATCAGTTAATTCTTCTTCATCATCACTATGAACAATTTGAGAAATCATCGCAGACTCATCATCGGAATCGGGAGTACAATAAGTACCTTTGGGCTAACATTGCAAGTTGCCAATTAATGTCCATTTGTTCAAGGTTATCTGGATCAATCTGATCAAAATCTTCTCCAATCAAATTAGATGTTGTCAAACCACCATTCAGCAATCCATAATATGAAGATAACAAAGCTGAGATTAATGCCAAGTGCTCATCAGGTGTTTTTGCTCAATATGAAGTCGGACTTGAATGATTTGGAATAGTGAAGTTACATCCTCTTGATGAATTTCCAGAATTTCCTGAACCATGACCAGCAACAAAAACTGTTTGAGGTGGATTTGATGAATCAACACCAAATGATTTAGACTTTGCATTGATACTCGGAGAATTTTGACCAAGATATAATTCAGGATTTTGGAAATGAGCAGTTGACTTGTTAGAGGTCATCATTTCCATCTCTCTAACATGAAGCTTTCCGGTTAAATCATGAAATGATAAGTCAGAATATTCTTTATCATGAGTAAGCAATAATACATAGTAGTTTCCCACTTTTCTGGTAATGCTTCCATCAATTTCTCTTTCAATTCCTCATCGGTCTTTTCAATTTTAACCACTTTCATCTCATTAATCAGATGTGAAAACCTTGAGACAAGAGCAGAAATATTTTCTTTTTCATAATGTTGAAAATTTTCAAATTCCTTGTTCAACACTTTCGTCTACTTTTCTTATATTGGTCATTGCCTTCACATCGAGCAGATAAAGCATCCTATAACTGTTTAGATTTCTTGCAAGTGCTGAATTGATGCAACAACTCGGTAGGTAAAGCCATGGTAAGATAACCATAAACTTTTTGTTCAAGCTCATAACTTTTTCTTTCATCCTTATCAAAATCTTGAATTTCCTTATACTCTCCATCTGCAGTTGGACGTACATACAACTTTTGAATTGGAATCCATAAATCAATGTCGTTTGTGCTGATGTATGCAGAAAAACGTTGCTTCCAATTTTGATAATCTTCCAACTTTAACAACTTAGGAACTTTCTGACTTGTTCCTATTTCATTATCAAAATTGAGCATAGCTTGTACCGTGCTTTGCATAGCCGCAAACGCTTGAAAATCAGACATTTTTCACCGAAAATGATACTTCGAAACTTCGAACTCAAAAACGAAGGTGTTAGAATTTGATTTGAAAATCAACTTTGAACGAACAATGTAGAGCTCATCGAGACGATCGATTTGAGTACTTATGGCTCTCGTAGCGATTTACAATACAAAAGTTATGACCCTTTGAAGAAACTGTCAGCGGACCAAAATTTAGAGGACCAGATTTTAGCGGACCAAATTTGGTACGGCAGACCAAAATGGTACGGCGGACCAAAATGGTACGGCAGACCAAAAAATAACTGCCACGGACCAACTTGAAGATTGCCTAGCGGACCAACGGCGGACCAGCAGCGGACCAGCAGCGGACCAGAATTTCTTCGAGCAGACCAGAAGCTTTCGAAGCTGATTTCAACTGATCTTCGCGAATTTTGACTTTTGGAGCTGGAATTTGATTCAGTAAGGTGCGAAATCACTCCAGGAGTTAAGACCAATCAATGTTACATAATTACAACAACTATGTTATATTGGGCTGCTAAATCCTCAGGACCCATAAACTGTTTAATTACAGTTTTACTTAGTTCAAATATGTACTTGTTTTGTAAATTATTTTTTTTATACAGCTAATAATATGGTGGTATATTATTTTTGGAAACAAAAATAATATACGGTTTTCTCCTAAAAATTAGCTCCAATCACGCTAATTGGTTTTCATCTAAAATTTATCTACAAAATAGAAAGTTTAGGCGCTAAAACCCATGCTTCCTCCCGCTATTTTTTATCCCTCTCCCCCCATGATCTTGTTTGTTTAATATAAGTTTTATTCAATATAAACATCTCTGTTTATATTTTTGGTCTAACGCGTCTCTCTCTTAGGAGCTTTAGGTACAAGACTACAGCCTGGCCAAATTCATATAGCCACATTCATCAACCAAGTCTCTGACAATTCTCTATCATCAAGCCAGAGTAATCATTCAAGATAGTTATTTTGACGACCACACCCTTTTTATCTTCAACTGTCTTTGTTATGTCGAGAATATATTAAAAAGATTGTCTCTTTAATTTGGTATAAATTTGATATAGTATTCAGTTTTAAATCTAGTATTATATCTTCACTTGATAGATGCTGACATGTTATATAACTATTAAATACAGCAAAATGTCAAGAAGAGGGGGGATGACTAAAAAAGCTGCAGTCCGTGGAGAAGATGGGCGACATACTGGTATGTGACAGTTTAATTTATTTTTATTATTAGGTACATTGTGTGTAGTCCACTTTAAAACTGTAAAACCGTCCAAACCGCTTATTTTGTAGAAATTTTTTTTTTACTGTTTAAACAACAGTGAGTGGTTTGCTTTGGGGTTTATTTTAAGCTCGGTCATATAAACTCAAACAAGAATGTAATATTAGCTACGCTAATTTTTGTGTATGTTTAATGTTGCTATAGATACAGGGTCTCATATGTCGAGCCTTAGAACTTTTCCAATGCCTGGGATATCAGGTACCGGCTCACTAATGTCTCCAATTATGTTCAAATTTACCTGTTACTACTTTATACTGGTAATGTTGTTAATAGATATCTTGTTGTAATTGGTTGTAGACAAGCAACCTAAGATCAACTCGGTTTTAAATGTTGTGAGAAGCGTAGAAAGTGGCAGTAAAGGAGTTCAAGAGAAAATTGTTCCATCTGGACAAAAGGAATAATCCCATGTGCCTGGTGAGTAAATATGTTTGAATTTACTTGTTAATAAATAGTGTCTACGTAATGTTGTTAATACATACTTTGCTGATGAATTTGGTTGTAGACAAACAACATAGTCTCGCCTCTACTGGAATGGGTACAAGCAAAAAAAGGGTCAGTACATGTGACAAAGCCGCGCCACAGACAAAGAGGAGAGCAACTCCTGCTCCTACAAACGAGACCTGTTCAGCTGCAACCAATGAAACTAATCGGACCTCTGGTACAGAGCCAACTGAAGAACTGGAACAATCTACACCACATGGTTAGAAAATTTGTTAGAATATACTTGCTTATACTTGGTGCATGTTGTTAATCTTGATATGTTCCGTTACCTGTTTGTAGACATGTCAGCTTATAAAGAGACAGAGCTAGAAACTGGAGTAAGCAAATCGATAAAAAAACGTGGTGGAACATGTAGCAAGGGTGCTCGAAGAATGGTGAAGGCATGTAAGACAAAACTGCCAGTGGTGTTCAACTTTCAAATGAGGAAAGTTGTTTCTGATAACGAGTCACAATTCATGTTCGAGTGTGGGTACATTTTGCGAAACAATTGTACTTTTGCTTATAAAGAGTGGAGATATGTACCTAATCAAGTGAGGATGTCTTTACGGGACAAGCTAACTGTAAGTTTCTTATTGTAGTCCGGTATGATTTTAACATCTACATTTACTAACCAGTTAATATGTTTGTTACATGTGTTGTTTAAAGACATTATTTGACATTGATGTGGAGGATACGGATGTTTGCCGAGTTATTGATGCCTACATGGCAAGGGCGTGGAGGGGTTTTCGAGCTGAGTTGCATAAGTACTTCAAACTTATGGAAGGATCGAAAGATGAAACAACTCTAGCAAAGGTGAAGGCCACACCCCCTTCCGATATTGGCAAAGACGTAGACTGGGGATATCTCTGTGATCGGTGGTCTGATCCACAGTTCTTGGTAAAGTTTTAACAAAGTTTTAAATACGTTAGTTGTATTATTCAATATTTCTGAATTCAGTCAAATATTTGATATTGCACTATGGCTGTACTTTTTTGAAGGAAACTGCCAAAAAGAGGGTTGAGGCTCGTGCGATGCGAAAGACAGATAGTAGGAATGGTTTCAAGAGCACTGTCCGTTATCACCTGGAGAGTGGACAGGATTCGGATTTAGAGTCTGGTCAAATTGAGACATGGAAGCTTACCCACTGGGATGAAGAGAAGGGTTGGATATCGGATGATGCGGCTGCGATTTATGTAAGTGTACTTTAATTTTCTTCTGATTTGACAAAATTTTCGAAATTAGTGATGAGCATATATAGTTTACTGTTCCTCATGCAATGTTGTTCCTCATCCAATCTTGGATGCCTTTATGTCTAGAGAAATAATATTGTGTACCAGAGCTAATGTCATAAATAAATTGCAATGCTTTTGAAGGGCAAATGAGACTTTTCGCGTTTGTTAATTATATGCACTTTAGGTTAACCCAAACCGAGCTATGCAACAGTTACATATTTTGACCCGTTACACAACTTGACCAACCAACCACATTGCCAACTCTATGAAAGATAGAACTTAAATATGCTTTGCAAACTGTTGTACTATATCTTGTAAGTTATGGCAAAAGCACCCTTTATTGCTGATGAATAATCATATAGTGGGTTACTGTACATGGATTGTACTAATTGTCTAATCTGTTTCGCTTACAGAATCAGATGATCAAACTGAGGGAAGAGAATCCTAACCCGGCATTGATGAGTGACAAGGTTATTCTTGAAAAAATCCTTGGAAGAAGCTCTGTTCGTTTAAATGGGTGGGGACGTGATCCTCTTACTAGTCAAAGAAAGGGGAGTATTACTAAGAAATCAAAGGAAAACCGCCCATCTTATGACGAACTGGTGGATGAAGTTCAAGTGCTGAAAGGTGTCGTTGCAACTATGAGCCAAGTACTGATTGATAATAATATGTTGCCCCCCCCTAGCACACTAACTGGAACTTCTAAAGACAATGCTTCCGAATTCGATGAAGAAACAGAGTTTGACGATGAAGGTGAAGACCCTAATAATCCGGATGAAAATTAACTTGTTGACTGATGAATGTTTCTTTAACTTTTTATGATACAATGATACAATGTTGGTTTGTTTATTAAGTACTTGGTTCTTTTTTATGGAATTTAGACAATTGGTGATGGAATTTCAAAATCAGTTTCTACATTTTCCAGGGTTTAGCTACATTTAATAATATGTTTTACCTACATTTTTATATATGTTTTACCTACATTTATATATATGTTTTACCTACATTTAATAATATGTTTCACCTACATTTATCATTTGTGGGTATATCCTACTATATACATACACATGATATGTGTAGGTGAAATTGTAGATCCCATGACAGCCGCCACGTCAGCTGCCACGTCACCATGAAAAAACTACACTTGTTATGTGTAGATAAAATCGTATATGCCATGTCAGCATCCATGTCAGCTGCCACGTCATTATCATATACCTACACATGTATATGTGTAGCTAAATCACACTGCCATGTCAGCATCCTAGTCAGCTACCACGTCATTATCATATACCTACACATTTATATGTGTAGCTAAAACACACTGCCATGTCGGCATCCTAGTATGCTACCGTGTCAATATTATATACCTACACATATATATATGTAGGTAAAAACACTGCCACGTCAGCCCCTATCACGCGCCCACGCGCTTGTTATTTGAAGAAATTGTAATGCTATTACCCACATATATATTGAAGATTAACTACACATATATGTGTGGGTAAAGAGTACCCTTTACCTACATATAACCAATGTGTGGGTATAGACCTTTATCTTCATGGCTCCGGCCACACATGTTGACACTTAATTTATGTGTCGGTGAAAACAACTACCCACGAAATGTACACATATGCCCACACTTATAAAGTGTGGGTGAAGACCCTAATTTCTTGTAGTGCTTCTTCATCCTCTCCCACCGAAAACGACTTGAAATAGACCTACGATTATTTTTACTCGATTGATTAAGTACCATTTATTTTTTACTTGTGTAATAGTTCGTTTTGATTGTAATCAACTTAATAAACTTGTTTCCATGGTCAAATTCTTGTATATTGTAATTAACTTAATAAACTTGTTTCCATGGTCAAATTCTTGTATTAACATCAATTTAAATGAAATTAATTCATGACCATTAAAACTGAATTCAAACCCGAGCTTTAACTCCGAATTGGAATGCTCTGACTGTCACACCCCACCATGCCGCGCCCTGCCAGGCGTGCGGGGTGGGGGGGGGAGGAGGACGTGGGACCGGCCGCCCATATCAGACCATGCGGAAGTATATAGATAGATAATGTAAATATCACACAAAACAGTCAAGTATTAGAACAAAAGACAACATATATCCTCAAAAGAGAAAGGATACGAAAGTCTGTACGAATTACTGTGTATGATTTATGTACTCATACAGAACTACTCCGAAAATTCCGAAGTAGTTCTGTACAGACTAAATTCTAGAAAAATCCTCATTTCTGTAGAAGGCTTCTAATGGGAAGCATCAAAAGTCTTCAAAGAAGAGTCCTGAAGGAGTTCTGGACTATCAGAAGATAAAGATTACGAGAAGAACAAATTCTACCTTTGTGTGAAGAACAAGCAAAATGAATGTCAACTTGACTTTAATCACGAAAGCAGTTGAAGACATTTGAAAAAGAGATAAATTGAATATCTTCAATTTATCTCTATATACTCTGACACACTCCAAAATCAACCGTCCACAACCACCTTATCCAATTGCAACTTGCTACATCTTCCTATAAATAGCAAGCTAACTTCACCAAACAATGCAAGACATCAAGCATACAATTCAATATCTTCTCAAAGCAATTACAACATTACTCCCATAGAAAAGTTATTTCTGTTGATACATAGTTATACTATAAACTCGTGTAAACCATTATTTACATTTGAGATATACAGAATAACCCTTTTATGAATTGCTGTTTTCCAAATTGATTTACTTTCAACAACTTGTTTATCTTGTTTAAATCAAATTGTGCCAACATTGTTAAAGAGCCCCTCACGGGACCCAACAATTGGTATCAGACCAGATTGAATAATCAATATTCAAAGTTCCTGCTCTTTAACATCTTTTCTTTCACACTCTCTCAAAAATTTCTTCAAGCTGGAACAATGGAAAATCACTTCGCTCATTGGCAAAACCCCCTATGCTTGCTAGGGAGGAATATCCACAGTGGAAAATCAGAATTACCAACTTCCTAAAAGAAGTTGATAGTTCCCTATTGGAAATCATAGCCAAGGGACCCCATTGCCCCACATTTGACATACCTGAGATAAAAGAAACTGAAACCTCAGCTGGTGTGCCCGCTCGCACCATTCCTAAAGAAAGGAAATGGTGGAGTGAAGAAGACAAGACCAAAGAAATAAATGAGGACAGAGTCAAGACAGTTCTCATCATGGCTCTTCCTCATGAAATATTCTGTCAAGTTGACTGCAACACTTCAGCCAAGGGCATATGGGATGCCCTTGAGAAACTCTTTGATAGGGGGGGGGGGGGAGGGGGATCAAATGAAAAGAAACAAGAGAACAAAAGCACTAAATAAATATGAATCTATCAAGTCACTTCCAAGCGAGTAACTTTTAAACACTTACATCGCTTTGCCACAATAATTAACAATCTAAGGAAGTTCAGTGTTTCTAAATCTAATGGGGAAACAAACATCAAATTTATCAAAAGTCTTCCTCATGAATGGAGAAGTCTAACCATGACTCTTCAATCAACTTTGGATTTAGAAGAAACAATCTAAATGATCTCTTCTGTATTCTAGACTCTCAAGAGTCTGAAATACTATACATCTAAAAATTTGAAGTGGATCCACTGGCCCTTTACTCTGAAAAGAGGAAAAGAAATATCAAACAAGAGCTAAGCCACTCAAAACGAAAAGAACTAAGTGACTCAGAAAATGAATACTCTAAGCATGAAATAGAAAATGAGTCGTTTGAAAATTCACTCGCACTACTGACCAAACAATTTGGTAGATTCAAAATGAATCCTTCCTGGTCAACCAGAAATAATTTTTCAAAAAAATGAAGAAAGCAAGAAACAATCATCTGAATACAACAAACCTGAAGTTGACAAGAGTGATTTAAAGTGCTTCAAATGTGGAACAATGGGCTACTATGCTTCAGAATGCAAGAACAAAAGACTCAAAGATGCTGCATACTACAAAAAGAAGTATGAACAGGCAATGCAGAAAGAAAAGGCATTAATGACTAAAGTTGAGAACTGGGACTCTGAGTCATCATCAGATGAAGAATGTCACTCCAAAAAATGTCTTATGACAAACGATGAATCTCTCTCAACTGATCTCTCTGAATTCTCACATGGAGAACAAATAAGCTCATCTCACACTGATCTAATCTTTTAATTCAATAACATGTTAATTAACTACAAAGTTCTTCAAGAAAACTCTGAAAGAAACAAACTTTTAAATGAAAACAAGTTAAAAACTTTTGAAGAAGAAAACAACTCTCTCCTATCTAAAACTTCATCAACTAAAGGTGATAGAGAAAAATAATTGTTGAGATTAAGACAACTAGAAACACAAAACTTGAGCAATAAAGCCAAAATTGATCACTATGAGTCTGAACGTGCAACCTTATATCAAAGGTCTCATAAATGCTCATGATCAACTTGAAAATATGACAAACACACCAAGAAATCATGGGCAAGGGATTGGGTATGTTCAAGGAACAAAAAACTCCAAGACTGTTTTTATAAAAAGTAGCAGTCAAAATGAATCACAACTGGACATTTACGATAAAAGCAAAAGCCCAGTCTCTGAAACCTCATATAACACTCAGTCCAAACCCCATGACTCAAACAAAATCAAATCTGAGTCAACCAGCAACTCAAGTCGAAATCTTGAAAGTTTTGGAGAAAGTACCATATACAACACTGCATATGTAATGAAATGGTAAAACTAATTGGAAACACTACAACATTACACAAATATACTAAGCAAAGTGTAACACCTCCTTTAGTGTATCTTCCAAATCGGTAAAAATAAGAAGAAAAGAAACCACTGAAACGATAAACAAAAAACCCAAAAACAAATGGGTTCCAAAAACCAAATAAAGTTTTTCTTGCGTGAATAGATACTCTTCAGAATTTCTGAAGAATATCTGTATCAACTAAATGACTCCCAATCATGCACATATCTAGGGGGAGTCCTTTTTTCAAACGTTTCATGCGTCTTTTTTTCTTTTCCGCTTTCTTCGATAAATGATCTAAAGAGACACTTGTCACTTTCAGTATGCCTCTTTAAAAAGTTGACTTTCTCTTCCTGATAAGAAATGATGCCCATGAAATCACATACTTAAATAGCAATAGACATATCGGGAAACAAATCTTTGTGAGTTAAAGCACACAAAAGAGGTAATAATAACTCTAAAAATAGGAGAATGATGAAAATAAGAGTTAATTCCCTCTCACAAACCATCCCAACTACCTCTATCAGAGGTCTCAGCAGCTGACAAAGCCGAAAAGTCTTACTGCCAAATATCCGAACTTCTTAACTCTTCCCCGATTACAAATAGATGGATATAACTCTTAAATCATCCAAGTACACATCCAAACACTCCCTTCAGATACGAATTTCTAAGGAAATTCTGGGTCAATGCAAGATCTGAAGCCAACCTACCTGGAAGCCCAATAAGAACTCGTGTAAATCACCTCACCTTTGAAATCACTGAAGACTCCATTCGCTCTGCTCTCAGTCTGAATGACAAGAATGGAGCCATTCACTTCAACAGGGCCCAAGTCATTGAAACCTTCATTGACATTGGGTATGATGGAAATTTTTTTGAAGAACATGCCAACAAATTCCACCTTCCTCTCATCTGGAAATTCTTCTTCTCTCAAATTCAACTCTGCTCTTGCTGACCATGACACTCAAAAGGTCATGCATGCTCTAATTCACGGATTGGATATGAACTTCTCTCACTGTCTTCTGCAGAAGATGAAAAACAACTACTATCTCCCTGTAGAAGAGAGAGTTATTCTATATCCTCTTTTTGTGACAACAATGATTTGCTAGGCCAAGAAATAGGAAGCAAACCCTCGCAAATTTCCCACCCAACTAGTACCTTCTCAAAGGTATCTTGGCCTGCACATTACTGGACTTCCAAATGAGATAATAGAGGAAGAAGATGAAGGCATGAGACCCATCTCTCATAACAACACCCCTCTCCAACTTAAAGCCAGAACATATCCTCCAAAACCCACTAGAATTATCCTACCTTGTACCTGTAGAACTACATGCACTCACTTAAACTTAATGTTTAAATAAGTTATGTACTAGGTATCTTATTGGAAAATTTGTTGAAAAAATTTGTTGGAACTGGATCTTTTTGGATTAAGAAGAGCTCAAAATTGTGTTAAGTTAAATCATCACTGCTAGTGATTATGTGTTTCTTCTGTTCTTTACTAAGAAACTGGTTATACATAACAACTCCGGAAATTCCGAAGTAGTTATGTATAGAAGCTAGAATGCTAGAATGAAACAAAAGAGGGAAATGAGTAATCTTTGACGTATTCCCCCCCCCCCCCCCCACACACACACAAAATAAAAAATAAAAAAATAAAAAAAAGGAGGAAGGGAGGAAGAAAAATAGTGTAATTGTTGGAAGGAAAACTCATTCGGTGTCACCCTGAAAATTGGGATCAAAACAATTCTTCATCGAGAAATCCCAACCGACATTTAAGACATCAAAAGCTCCCAATAAATAGAAACGGTAATTTTTTCAGTTACGAGGAGAATCAATGATCCAACGGACATCCGTTTCACCACCCAGTTAATCCAATCGGTGAAAAAGAGCAGTTAAAACCCTAGAATCTCTTTCATTCCTCAGTCATTCTCTAAATCAAACACCGTTCTTAAATTCACAATCCTCACCAAGCAAAGCATTTCTCCAAACAATCAAAAATGGCTTCATCCTCTCAAATCTCCCTGTTCAGAACATTCAACATAGAGCAAAACAATATACGAGCAAATCTAAACCTACCAGCCTACTCAAACGATGTACAAATCATCATATAAGCATTAAGGTACTCGCCCCTCATGCAGCTCTGACTGAAGATGAAGAAATCACCAAAGAGACTCTTATGAATGTGTGGTCAACTATAAGAGTAAAAACTGAATCTGTGACTAAAAAGGTATGGATTGAAGCACTCATTGAAAACGAAGATTGATCCACAACAACTCTACAGTTTTCAGAAGAAGATTTCAGACAAGTTATTGACCTCAATGCACCAGAAGACCCTGCTCAACCCCCTTCTAAATCAGATTTTCTCAAAACCAGCCTTGAACAAAGGAACAAGCTTTACAACAATCTCAGGTATAAACATCAATTAGCTAGAGAGAAAGTGGAAGCTGATGATGCACACTCTCATCTACAGCCTAACTACTAAAGTCGACTCATTAGACCAAGCCAGTGAATCAGTATACTCCATGATGGTCGCTTTAATCTTGAATAAAAGAATAGATTATGGAGCTATGTTGTGGAGGAATCTAGTAAAACAATTGAAGATAAACACAAGGAAAAGAAAGAAACCACCCACATTCCATTTATAAGGTTTCTTTCCCTACTCATCTTCAAGAAGTGTTAGGAAGGATCATTAGCTATGACAGGAGCCAAGCCTAGGTCAACCACTCTGAAAATTCTGAAAAAGTTTGAATTAGGTACAATACATTCTATATCCTCTATACCTATTTCATTACTTTTAAATATACCAGATGGTTCCCCAGTTCTGATAAAATACAAAGAAGGGATAGAACTACAAAAACAAAACTCATCCGAACCTGAACAACCAACCCCTAAACACAACCCACAAACACCCCACTTTTCTGAATCAGTCAATCTAAACAGAAATCCACCTGACTCTCCCACATCCAACTCCACCACCTCAGCCTATAAAAACTTCAACTTTAGCCCACCAAACTCTCCCCCTCAGATCCACATTCCCGAAATAGCCACCAAGCCCAGCCTGTTTGATGACTCTGAGGGTCATCAGCAAGCACCAACAAGTGGATACTCAATGAGTCAAGGAAACTTGGAAAGAATCCACAGGGATTAGTTCCCTGAGGGTTCGACACATGAGGATTCTGAAAAGAATAATCAAACAACACATGAGTCTGAACCATCCAGGATAAAGACAATGAATGTGGAAGACCTAGGAACATCAAATAGTTTTGGTATTCTAGGAACTAACAAAACTCTCAACAGAGAATCTGTTAGTAAAACTGTTGGACATGTGTTGTCCACTGGTATGTTAGAAGGAGAAAGATCATCTGTTGATCCAACTCCAAACTCACCCAGTATCCTACTAAAATCTGATCTCTTAAAATTCTCTCAAATAATCAGAGAGAAAATATCCAATTTCAAAAGGGATCAGAAAATTGACCTTCATGAACTAGGAAAACTCAAGTGCTTAAACTCAGAAAAACTCATGAAGGTAGAAAGAAACACAGCTCAGAACACCAATCAGCTAAACACTCTAGCAAATGAGCTGAAAACCTAGAAAGAAGAACTAACTAAAGAGGCCAATAAGATTTCAGAAGACATCAGCAAAAGTCTTCAAAATCTGCAATTTGTAGACACAAGAGATGATGAACAAGTCAATAAAAACTTCTCTATAGAATTAATAAACAAGAAAAAGACTCTTGAAGATATGGGAAAAAATCAAGCAAAGAAGGCACAAGAAGAAATAAGATCAGTCAGAAGCAAACTGATAAGAAATCAACTAACTTTTCCAAATCTGGAGATCAAACACTCTTTTCAAGAAGATCAGATGAGAGAAATAGAAAGAGAATGGAAACAGAAGGTAAAAGGAACAGATGTGAAAAGAAAGCAAATCACAATCCCTGTTCAACCGCCAATGAAGAAGACAAGACTTCAAGGCAATGATCCAAGTGAAGAAGAAGATGAAACAGATCAACTCCAGAGAAAGAACTCAAAGAAATGTTAACCTTCATCTCAAGCTTATGAAGGCATGCCTCCACCTCCACCTCCTTCTTCTCCCAAGCCACCAACAAAGACTACCCAGAAAACAAGTGCTTCTCAACCTCTCTCCATCGGAGTAACAAAGAAAACCCCAGCTAAACAGACTAATATACAATCATCCTCATTAGCAGGATCTTTCATATCTGGATCATCCTTTGAAGATGATTACTCTAAAAAGCAGAATATGCAAAAAGTCATATAGGAAGAAGTCAGAGAACTGCAAGAGAAACTACTTAAAAGAGAAGAGGACAGATCCATAATGAGCCCACTATCAAGAAAAGCCTTTGATAGGACTACCGGAATATCAGTTGAGGAAGATCCAAACTACATAATGCCCATGATTAAAGAATTTATAAAGATCAAAACCCAACCTTTAACAAAACACCTATGGGTAGATCACTTCAACTGTTACAGAGTAAAGACAAATGATGAG
>JBCNJP010001196.1:0-55388 GCA_039602395.1 Deinandra increscens subsp. villosa | reverse complement strand
AATGCACATACACATTTAATTAAAAGTCAAAGTAAGGAGGTTTGACCTAGTTTTGAATGAGGTGTCACAATTTGCTTGTTCAAAAGTTGTCAAGATCTGAGCTTAATACTGGATCTTGGGCTGATTTGTGCTATTATAGTGTTCTCATGCATAGATCTAGGATTTGTGATCATAACGTTTGCATCTTTGAAACAAAACCTTGAATTTTATGATGTTGATGATGATTCATGCTTAGATCTAGGGTTTTGAAGCTTGCATGCATGTAAAGGTTCAACCTTTATGTATGATTCTTGTCATGAATGTTTGATGATGCTAGATCTAGGGCTTACATGCAATGAAGTTGCTAACCCGGTTTTCGTAGTTACGCATGTTGGATCTTGAATAAAGGTGCTTGCTTTGTGCTAGAACTTGTATAAAGTATCATGATTCATGTAAATGGATGCATGAGGGATTATAAAGCTGCAAACTTGATGTTGAAACGCGTGTGGAATAACTGATAGAAATTATTTACGTGAAATTATCGTGTAAATGGCCTATTAGGTCAAGATGACATTCATACATGTGGTTAGGAACTTGTGACATGGCTTGAAATATGCTAATTGATGATCTATGTGACTTAACGTGAGATGATGATGATGATGTGATTCTATCGCGAAATTAGCTCACTTGTAGTAAATATATATTTACCGGAAAAATAAATGACTATTTGATGCATAAGTATGAACATCTAATTGCTTGGATATATGATTGCATGCTATTGGTGTAATTAATTATGAGTTATACATATGTACAAGTCCTAAATCTCTTGTCTCGGTGGGAAAGAAAAGACTTTGTGATATCGCCCCATCGAGCTCACATCGTATATATGGGACAATGTCGTAATAATTACGACGCTTCAATATTTATCATGATATAACATGTTATATGTAATATACATGTTAGGATGAATATAGCAAACCTAAAGTAGATCACCAATGTGTAATCGAGTCCACTTGTCTATGTCCGCGCATTGTCGGGACGGTCGGTCAACATAATCACAACTCACACTGTTACGTGTCATAGGTGAAGTCTCAGAAGATTCACTTCTATCGTTTGGTTGGTTGTTGGAAATACTAAATTGCACCCTAAGGTGAGTTCATACCCCACTTTTAACTGTTTACGCTTTTTTAGCGGAGAAGACATACGGTAACTATTTGACAACTTTAACTTGATGATTTATACCAAAGTTACAAACCATGGATGAAAATTTTGTTGAAAGTCCTTCCACTGAGGTGAACCATGAATAATTTACAACAGGGATTATAAGGGAGATCTACTGGGCCTGACAAGCCCTACTTGACCGCCGGGGGCGGGATGGTATTATATTGTCTCTAGCTCAGTCATTACTTGCAAACAGTATGGGCTGGAGGGCAAAATAACTATCAGTAATGGTGTCATGGAACCCTATGGTGTTATAGAAAAATCTTATGGACTAGCTATCCACGGTATAAATATCATATTTTCAGGGTGGGAGTCCCTGCTTGGATTACGGCTCGATGAGGGTAACTGGTTGTTAAACTGTTTGGATAAATGTTATCTATCTGTTTAAACTTATGAAGTCACCAACCTAGCGTTGACATTTTTAGTATGTTCTTCTCAGATCATTAGGAGCAGCTAAAAAGCACGTTAAGATCATTTATATGGTCATTCTGCATGGTTTTTATTTCCAAAATAACTTTTGTCGTCTTAGGCGAAATGACACTTTTTAAACTATTTTATTATGATTGTCTCTTCCGCTTATGACATGCTAAAACTTTGTTGAAATGCTTCCACTTAACTTTAAGATTTGATTAACTCTGATAAATCTTTTGATTCTTTGGTATCCAAACTTGGTTTTAAACGCTGAGTCGATCCGTTCACGGTAATTACGTGGGTGATTTTAGAGGGGGTGTGATATGGTACAAGCTCAATTAGGAATTCCACCTGCCTCTCTGGTGGCAATCCCGGAAGTTTGTCAGGAAATACATCCATATATTCCGAGACTACCGGAACATCCTCAATCTTCCCTCCTTGAGGGACCTCTATGAAATTTACCAAGAAAGCCTGGCATCCATTCTTCATGCTCCTTTCCCCATTTAGCATGAATATTATCTTTAGAGGTCGTACTTGACGATCTCCTACAATGATGTGCACTCTTCAGTCTTACGACTCCACTTCCATGATTTTCTCATCACATCGAATATTGGGCCGATGCCGGATCAACCAATCCATACCAAGTACTATGTCAAACTCACTTAAAGTCATAGGGAGAAATTCAAGATCAAATAATGCATTATCTATCATTAATTGGCAATTTCTAGCAATTTTGGGGATACTAATTTCCTATCCACTAGCGGTTTCTACAATATATGGCCTATCTAAAGCATATAAGGAACATTTTAGTTTCGGTAAACCCGAAGTAGGGATGAAACTCCTATTTTCATCTGAATCAAACACCACGCTAACATAAACTTTTGTTCACAGAGAACATACCAGATATGACAGCATCACTATTTCGTGCTTCTTCAGTAGTCATGATAAATATGTGAGGTTTCCCTTCTGGACCTCTGCCATATCTGCCCCTGTTTCTGTCCTTAGAAACATCTTTTGGTTTTGGGCAGTCGGCGATCTTGTGCCCTTTGTCACCATAGTTGTTGTGACAATTCGTCTTTTCAGGTCTTTTCCATATTCAAATAAACTTTAACTGCTATAAATGTTGTGCGAACATTTATGTGATTGACTTGTGTTGACCTTAACAACTAGGGTTTGTGTAACTATCACTATACGAGCATGCACTCGAGTCTAGACGTTTTATATTCTATGATTTCATGTAAATCATATTCTATGATTTTATGTGAATATCTTGTCATTTTACGTAGCAATAAACTTATGATTTTATGTGGTATATATGTATATATATACACATTATATTTTATGATTTTATGTGACAATGTGTCACGTGGTTACACATAACGCTTCTATTATTTTATTTGAGATAAATCAATGATTTTATGTGAATCTAAAATAAATAATTACGAGTTATTACATATCATTTTATGTGGTTATCTAGGGTTTATATCCTTATAAACGTCAAGTGTTAATCATGTAGTGAGTTATATTCGTTTAAGTTGTCATCCAAGATTATCCCTGTTAACTCCGTTAGAGTTCGTTTGAAACTATTAAACCTCGAGGGACTGATATTGACTTGTTTTATATTCAATCAACTAGAGGGACTACTCATGCATTTGAAGAAACTTGAGTTCCTAATGTGTAAAGTGGACAGGGACTATTCTTGCCAAATTGGTAATCTTGATTTGAGATCTTTTTTTTTTCAACCGACGTCCACCCGAGTCGGCGTCATTATTGCGATTAAATTTCTTTCGGTTACGGGCACCGATCGGTCCTGCCTTGATCGTAATGAATCATGAGCTCAGTTCCTCCCCATCATTTGACACATCGCTTGTATTCTCTTCGGTTCCTAAACCTCTCGGACGTAAGATTTTGCAGACCACCTTAACCGGAGCTTTTTCCGGCCACCTAACCTCCAGTGTTTCACCACCATTCTTGCACCATTGAACCCCTCTTGGCATCCTGTGACATCGACGATTGATTAGGAAGCGATCGAGTTCAATACGAGACCGAAACCGGGGTGGTCGAATTCTCTTTCGGGACGTTTTCGGCATCAAAAACTCATCGCCTTGCATCTCCAATTCGAGGTAATAAATTCCTTAATGTTAGTCGCACGTTTTTGTAAGTTTATTTCGGATCTCGCGATTTTCCGGTGACCGGAATAAAACTCCGGCCACCGGAGTTCTTAAGGAAGAAGATGACGTGAATTAGTTAAAGGATATATACCATACGCGTCGGGTTTAATCACAAGTGGGTCGGGCAGTCCGGTGGTTAAGTTGCGTGCCTTATAACAAGGAGGTCGCGGGTTCAACACTCGGCTCCTCCATTTCTTTTTCTGTTTTTCCTTAAACTCAGTTCTGGCCTCCACTATAACACAAAAACGTTTATGTTTCCCTTGTAACCAATTCGAAGATCTGCCTCAGTGGTCAGGCCCTTGTGTATTGAGCGGGAGGTCGTGGGTTCGAACCCGGTCGACCTCCACATTTCCTGTTTTATTTTTCTTTTGTGATTTAAGGATTTGGCCACCTAAAAATTGATTAAAACGATTTTCTTGAGATGTTTAAACCCGTAAAAAAAAAGGAATGTATATTGACTATTAGACCCGTAAATTTAGAACGTTTGAACCCAAATATAGTTTTAATAAATCCCTATGTAAATATATTATATATATATATATATTTAACTCAAGAATTATGATTTTATGTAAAATGGTAAAACAAATATATTATCGTGTAATTTAATACATATATATGTATGACGTTGGTTTATTGAAACGATTAGATACTTTTAGATGAAATTTTATAAATATGTATCTCGTTTTGTAAACCGTTATTAACGTCAATTGCACGATTGGTTAAAATATATATATATTATAAATTTGTTTTTTTTAGGAATATTTAAACCTGGAAAATATATAATATAGATATATATTATATTTTTCGCGTTATTTCGACAATCGCTCGGAGTTGGCACACGTGTCATCCTCAACTTGTTTCGGACATCCCGATCATTCGTTTTTGTCGTTTACATTAGACGTAGCATTTTATAGAACACACACTTATACTCGTATGCTCGTTAGGTGATTGATTGCTTTCGCAAGACCCGTTCTTGCTACGTGATTAACTGTTTATCTGGAAACTTTTTACTGTGCAACCTAAGGTGAGTTTCACGGCCCCTTTTTACCTATTTTAATCCTGTTGGGGGAGATTAACATGCAAACACTTGAACTGTTAGATAATTATATCACCTGAATGATAGTGGCACACTTATGATAAAGTCCTCACTTTTAGAGTTACTGTCAATGTGGCATCAGCGGGAACTTATTTGGTAGATCTACTGGGCCTGACAAGCCCCACCCGGGTCATTCGCGCTGACTCGATTGGATATCGAACGGGTGTTATATACTTCTTAGTCTTAACGAGGCACAATTGAACCGTCGAGCTTCAGTAACTGGATAGCTAGTTTAACTAGTCAAACGTGCACTAATTTCTTGAAAATAGCCTAGCTAGCTATTGATATATTATCTGGATTTTAAACTGAACATGAACTGTTGTTGAACAGTCAACCTTGAACTTAAACTTGAACTGTCGAGGAACAGTTGATTTACATTGAAACTGGGACTGTTGTTGAACAGTCAATCTTAAACTCAACTTGAACTGTTTTGAACAGTTGCACTACTTTCAACTTATACTGTTTATGAACTGATAAACCTGTGAACTCACCAACCTTTGTGTTGACACTTTTTAGCATGTTATTTCTCAGGTTGCGGATGTTCGAGTATCACGAGTACGCATGCATGAGTCTTGAAACATTTTTTAATGTCTTTGAACAAGCCACGTCACCTTGGGTGACAAAGATTTTACATAAGTACTTTCATTGTATTTACGCTTCCGCATTTGTAAAACTCAAATTATATATTTTAATGAAATATTAAATGTTTTTATTAATTATTGGTCCTTTGGTGTAACTAATGGACGGCGATCCTGGTTTGTCACGCTCCCTGCGGCGCGTTATCGCGCGTGGGATTTTTGGGGGTGTGACAGATTGGTATCAGAGCCATTGGTTACAGGGAACTAAGATTCGTCTTAGACTGTAACTGTTTTGCATTAGTTGCACTTAAACATTTTTCTCATGCATCGTGATACTCACTCCTGCACGCACCTGGTTTATGATAAGTCGTTTACATCATCCAATCCCCTTATACTCATGCCGAGGAGCCGATATTCTTGAGTCATTTTCCTTAACCTCTCCGCGTCGTGTACCTCTTGGTTAACATTCATGTATAACGAGACGTCGAATCAGATCGAAGGATCACGTTTATACTTTTGACGAGCTGATTGCTACTAGGGATTATTCCTGATTGAACAACCTGGCGTAGTGCCCATACTATGGATGTATGTTGCATAGGAAAGGTGGTGTAATACCCCTTCATGTCCATAAACCACTATCTTAGCTTAGGAGGTTCTTGTTATACCTGCCTTACGTATATCCCTAAACTTATTCGTTCAGGAAATGTTATCTCGATGTGCTAGTAGCGCAATTATTTAGCTTCACTAGAGTTAGCAGGGTATGAATTCAAGCAGCTGCCTATGGGGCACTTATATCAACTTTCGTTATCCTGATCGTCTTCACATTTGCTATGATCTCTTAAGATCTTTCCCTTCTCGATTTTATCGCGTTGTGCGTTGACATAATACAACGTGAGTACAATTCTTATCACCCCAATGAAACCTGATGCGGGTCGATTGAAATTCCCTCTTTGTGTATCGGATTGCGATCACGTCAATAAGTGTGATAATTATTTTCTAACTTCGAACTAAGCTAGGGTCATTGTAATAAACCCTACTCAAATCCTACTGAGCTAAATTTCTGGCTGACTCGCTTCGGGTGGGTCATTCAAATCTAGGTGAGCATTCTATTCTCGAAAACATGTCTCATTAACAAATTCTGATCAAGATAACCATGGGTTAGTGACCACACCATACTTGGTAGCTGAAGTAAGAGGAACTAGGGTGATCATATAGAGTAAATCACAGTTACGGGTGCACACGTAAATGTAATTTGCAGTATATGGAAATCCTGGAGAACCCTACTAGGCAAGTCAATGGTCGTATTGGGACCAAATTCCTGTAAAAAAAAATTTCTTGTGGTATTGAATGTTGAACATGTTGAACTCAACCGAATGATCGAAGTCATCTATCATTGAAAAGGCTATCGCACCAGACTTTGCCCCTTTACTATTGGATTCTAATCCATACGTGAACCCTTTTGAAGCCTATTATGAAAAGTTGGTCCTGGTAGGACACTGTCACACTCGTGTATTTCAATGACCAGTCTTCCTTAGCTACAAACACACTCTCGACGAAACCCTTGACTGGTTTGAACCCATCCTGAATCATAATTCTATTTTTACGATATTACCGACCATATCAATCCCCGGAACTTTACGATCGTGAGATAACTTGGACATACATTCACCCGACGGATACCTAGACAACGTTAGATGAACGAATTGGATAAATCATATACCGTGAGCATCGGGTGTATTTATTGGCTGAAAACTCTTGTGAAGTTACCCTCTGAAGATTCATACTCCCTGATTTTCTTGTGCGAACCAATACTTGTTGACAGCAACATCGACACGGTTGTACAAACTGCCTACCACACCGCAAGCATATTTATCTCTAATGGAGCTAATGTTAGTGAGAATCATTCCTGACTTTCAAACTAATGACTCCTAGTTTTAACGTAAGGACTATTCCGATTGATCTCCTGAGCCTGAACTTACGATTTTTGCATAATTCAACCTTTCATGACTTAACATTCGACAATTTTTGATTCTCGTCCTTTGTAATCCTTTATGTCCTGGATAAGCTTCTAAGGTTTGAACCAAGGGGTGTTACACTTTTGGTTAGTTTTTCTACTAGTTAACACCATTGGTGATAAGACGACCTTATGCTTCAATCGCAGTAACAATACCAAGCTTTATATGGAAACTCTATTTGCACCCATCAAGCATGAACTTCTTGTTATCTACAACTAATTATACCGATGACCTGCAATTTCCCTTCTTACACATTGAGTACACCAGGATATCCATACATTTGTATATTTATTTGCACCCATCAAGCATGAACTTTGTGTTGATGCAGCGAAACAAAGTGATCGCTTATGCATCAAGGCAGCTTAAGACACACGAGAAGAATTATACTACACATGATCTGGAACTCGGTGCGGTAGTGTTTGCCTTAAAGATTTGGAGGCACTATCTCTATGGAACGAAGTTTGTGGTGTTCTCAGATCATAAGAGTTTGCAACATTTGTTCAATCAGAAGGAACTAAACATGCGTCAAAGGCGTTGGATGGAGGTGTTAAGTGATTATGATTGTGAGATAAAGTACCATCCCGGAAAAGCCAACGTAGTGGCTGACGCACTAAGTAGAAAGGAAAGAACCAAGCCTCTGAGGGTTCGTGCAATGAGAATAGATGTGCGTGCCGATCTGATTGATGAAATTTTGGAAGCCCAAAGCCAGCAAATAGCAGATCCAGAAGTGAATAGAAAGGAAGAAATGATGACCATCGTGGGTCGCCTTACTAAAGGACCCGATGGTATCCTTAGACTGGGAAATAGAATCTGGGTGCCGAAGGAAGGCGGTCTTCGTGAAATGATCCTTCGTGAAGCGCATAAGTCTAAGTATATGATCCACCCTGGTAATGATAAGATGTACCAAAATTTGAGATCCCACTATTGGTGGCCGGGGATGAAGAGAGCAATTGCCGAGTATGTTGGGAAATGCCATACGTGTTTGCAGGTAAAAGCTGAGCATCAGAAGCCCGCCGGGTTACTTCAACCTTTAGAAATACCCGAGTGGAAATGGGACATGGTGACTATGGATTTTGTAACTAAGCTTCCTAAAACTAGGAGTGGTAATGATGCTATTTGGGTAATCGTGGACCGATTGACAAAGTCAGCTCACTTTCTGCCTATTCAGGAAACTTACCCCACGGAACAATTGGCCAAGATTTATGTAAAGGAAATTGTGTCAAGGCATGGAGTTCCATTATCAATTGTGTCTGATAGAGATGGCCGATTTACTTCTCATTTCTGGCAAAGTCTTCAGGAAGCCTTGGGAACAAAGGTGAAGCTGAGCACGGCGTATCATCCACAGACGGATGGGCAGAGTGAAAGAACCATCCAAACCTTAGAGGACATGCTAAGAGCATGTGTGATGGAATTCGGTGGCAGTTGGGACACCCACCTACCGTTGGTAGAATTTTCATATAATAACAATTATCACTCTAGTATAGAAATGGGGCCGTTTGAAGCTCTATATGGCAGGAAATGTAGAGTCCCGTTGTGTTGGTCTGAAGTTGGAGAAGGGCAACTTACAGGACCAGAGTTGGTTATGGCTACGAATGATAAGGTTCGAGAAATTAAAGAAAAGCTTAAAGCCGCACAGGATCGGCAGAAGTGTTATGCCGATCGTCGTCGTAGGCCATTGGAATTCAAGGAAGGAGATATGGTAATGCTTAAAATATCCCCTTGGAAAGGGATTATTCGGTTTGGAAAAAGAGGAAAGCTAAGTCCTCGCTATATTGGACCTTTCAAGATTATATCCAAAGTCGGCAAGGTGGCATATCAATTGGACTTACCCGAAGAACTCAGTGGAGTTCACGACGTGTTTCATGTGTCGAACTTGCGCAAATGTTTAGTTGATGAGGCTCTAGCAACCCCGTTGAAGGAAATTCGCGTGGATGAAAAGCTGAAATTTAGAGAAAAGCCTGTAGAGATTGTGGAACGGATTGTGAAGAAATTACGCAGAAAGAAGATTCCAATGGTAAAGGTTAAGTGGGATGTTCGGCGTGGACCCGAGCATACTTGGGAATCGGAGGTGGACATGCGTAGGAAATACCCGCACCTTTTTGAGCCTAAGTGAATTCCGGGACGGAATTCATTTAAGGGGGGAAGGATGTAACACCTTTGGTAAAACCCTCGAGCTCGGAATCTAAAATCTCAAGAAAAATAAAGAAAAAAAAATATTTTTTTTTCTGGAGGGCATGAGGACCGCATGCCCTCTCTGGTTCAACCTCCCGCGGTCCTCATGACCCGTCAGGTTTCCGGGTCAGGATCCGCGTACTTTTTGACCCATGAGGACCGCATGGGGGTATGTTTGTGCACCTCGCGCGGTCCTCATCGACGCCCAGATCTATAAAAACGAGTTTTTGCTCATTTCTGCTCATTTTCACCCCTCCAACTCGAGTTCTCTCTCAATATCTCCGCCCTACTTCACCTGAGACGTCAAGTTCCGGCCAAGGGAAGTCCGGTGGTCGGAGTTCAAGCCCTCGGGAGCTCTAAGAGTGTTCGGGTAAGCCTCTATTCACCTCGTATCCTCATTTCGAGCTTGGTTTTGCTACGATCAACCACTGATCATTTGTTGGTAATGTCCCAGGAGTAGTTGCATGTGCGATCAGGAGCAATCTATGGCTTGAGGAACCGATTTCTTTACATTTCGTGGTGAGTTTTGTGTTCGGTTGGGTTTTTATCAAGTTTTGTTATGATCCGTCACTCATTCTATGTTTTGATGATGCATGCAATGGGATTTCTAGCATCTGGAGTGAATTTGGAGTTTGAGGAAGTGAAAGACCCGTTTTTGAGGCTTGGTACAAGTTTTGTTGCTAAAGGTACAAGTCTTTTATGCATGCATGTGTATTTTCGGGTTTGTTGATGCTTCTGGAAGTTTTTGCCTAGGAAACCCTACATCTCAGTGATTAAAAATATCATAAGTCAAGAGATTGGTAAATGGGTGGAGGCAACATTCGTAGTTTTGTGTTTAAAAACCCGAAAACCGAGTTATTTGGACTTTTATCAAGTGATTGTCAAAACCCAGATATTCCAGTAGCTTATGGTTGTTAATATGAGTTCAGATCAGTCCATTGTTGGTAAATAATGAGTTGGAATTGGTGGAAAAAGGGAAAACCCACTTGTAAAATGATTTCGAGTAATATTTGGTGTTAACCGGGACTTATAACGAAAGTTTGACACGGCCTGGAGGCCTAAAAACTTATATTTTGACTACTGGAAGTGTTGGGAACAAAACCCCGTTGTCGAAACGAGCTAAAAACGCAAAATGGGAAAAATTCACTAAATGACAAAATAGTCGATGAGGACCGCATGGATTTCGTTTGTTGATTCGCATGAGGTCCTCATCGCCTGGAAAGTCAAACTGGTCTGTTGACCACCCATGAGGACCTCACAGGGTGTTTTTCTGTTTCGCATGCGGTCCTCATGTGTCCCTGGACAGTTTAATGTGTTATTTTGTTGGATGATTTTTTGAACCACCGAGCTACCCGGTTATAGTTGGTTACGAGTAGGGTCTGTAAAATTACCAGTAGGGAATATTTTACTACTCGGTTTGGCCCGATGATCTCGTATGGGTGTTTTAGCCGTTCGGTGAATCCCTCGGGAATATCATTGACTACCCCGTTTGTTATCGTTGCGGTTACCAACGTGTCGTGTGCGCACTTCTAGTTTGGATAGGTTCTGATATGTTATTATATATACGTATTTTAGACTCGCATCTGTGATACACTTGTTGGACCTTGGATTCCTCGTGCCCGGTGACGTTCTAGTTTTCCGCCCATTGCAATCTGTGAGTTGATAGCTTTTCCCCTTCTTTTATTTAAATGTTTTGGGGTGTACATGAACCATGTCTTGTTGTGTTACTTGTTACTGTGCTTAGGTACTTGTTACCGTGTTATAAATTTACTGCATGTTACGTGACGTTCATGACAGATTAGTATGGTTAATTTAGGTCCGTGTGGGGCCACAAAGACATATATTGCACCAATACAGCTGTAGAGGTAGATCAAGGTGTCTCATACCCGTTCTTGTTGATCCATTAGGGGTCGGGTGATGGCGTATATGCCTAGTCATGGGGAGCGGTGACGACCACTGGTCCGTTTACCCCTCTCGCGTGCTGGTTTAACCATAGGAATTTATAGCAGGCACAGTGTTTTTTGTAAACAAGTTTTGGTTGCTTAAATGAGTCAAATGCGCTACGACTCACCAACAACTTTATGTTGTTGACGTCTTTTTGGTTCATGTGCAGGTAAGTAAAGCTATGACGGAAGTCACGTTCTTGTTTTGGGACGAGATGGTGTTGTGGGTTTTGGGGATTAGACTGTTATTATGTCGTTTTTGTGACTGTCATGACTATCTTGTGTTGTACGTTTGTTTGTGCCCTCACCGTACTTGTAGCCTTAGAGTGTCCCTGGGCTTAGTTTATTTGTGAAGCTTGTATGTAAGACTTAACATGATCGATGTTATAGCCGACATGGCTCTACTTATGTTTGCTGGACGGGTCGTCTGTTGTTGTGAGATTTTATCTACTCTTGTAGCTATCTGTTTGCTTCCGCAAGTTCTGATACGGGCGACCGGTCCCACTCTCCTCTCCCCCGCGTCTGGCAGGGCGCGGCGGGGCGGGGTGTGACATGTAGGTCTTTATCTTCCAGCAATCGTCATCAGTCAGTCTGCTACATCTTGAAATCTCGAACTTCAGCAAACTCCCATTGGACTGAATATCAGGCATGCAGGAAACAATTCGAATCTTGTACAATTTTCACAACCAACAAAGTTCCCCCTAGCTTCAAGCACAGCACATCTAATTGGAACCGGCATATATGATAATGGTTCACTTCATCATTCGTTACCCGGAAACTTGTAAAGACATCCACGAACATCACTGCATGTTGACAACAATTCATAATCTTCACAAACTTGTAATACATTCCGATCTTTATGAAAACCAACACGATCAGCATCTTCAATTACAGAAATTCCCCCTCAGCATTAAGTCTCTCCCAATATATCAGCAGTCAAAGAACATCACGTCAGTGCTCTCGGTAGATCAACACGAGAATCTCACGACTCAAGAAAGTATCAGGCATATGGCAGAGAGTTCCAAACCATAACTGAAAACTGACATATCGGTTCACACGAACATCAGAAAACACTACCTTTCCATGAGGATCACAAATTACCGTCATCTTTGAACTAATTGCTTTGAATATTCATATTTTCCGTTTTCATCAGATAAAACTTTGCAATTTTCAAGGGTCTCAATTTTCCCCCTAAACATGTGACATATTCAATTCCCGATTCCAACCCAGCAAGTAATATGTTCTTCAGGTAGCTCACAATGGAATCACATATTTTATGTTTGTGTAGAAAGATAATCTCCGACAAACGTTCCAAAGTAATCACACCCCAGTTTCTGAATCTCTCTCCATCATCAGAAACTTGTTTTTGAATATATGCCCATCATCAAAAACCGTGACTACCCCCAAACATCTTTCAGACATTCGACAACTAATTCATGATAAGCATCGAAATCTGGTAACTCTTCATTGTAAATTCACAGCTATCGAATCAAGGGTAAACTCGATAACTGATTTGTTCTTTTAAACTCTCATGATCTCACCCCATTCTTCAAAACAACCCCCAGATATTTATTACTGATTAACGGGGGTTCAGGGGCAGCGCCCCCGAGAAGCGGGGTTCAAGGGGCAGCAGCCCCTGGCGGGGTCCAAGGGGCAGAGCCCCTGGCTGGGGCCGTGGACCAATAACCAGCGGACCAATATCAGCGGCGGACCATAAGCTCCTGAACAAAATTGCTTCACTAAAAATGCATTAGAGATTTGCGGCGAACATAAGCTCCTACGTACCATATACTTCAGCGGACCAATAACTGGCGGACCAATATCAACGGCGTACCATTTGGTACGGTGTAACTGCTGTGTATCAAGCATAACCGCTTCGGACCACTATGGTACGTTCGATGAAGATTCACATGCGTACCACCAGAGGACCATGGTACGGCGGAAGAACACACTGGTACGGTGGTTGAAGATTGCCTTGCGTACCACCAGCGTACCAGTGATGTACCATCACTCAAAAACACAAAAATCTTCAATTTCACTCCAGATTCAAAATTCGTCGAATTTCTTCACTCAATCACTCATATTAGGTGCGAAACTGAGTCAGAAAGCTTCGGTTTATAAAAAATCGATCTAAAACTCACTGAATCTGACCTAATTGAACCTTTTAACATCTCAAAAACTTCAAAAACGAAAAATAGGATCCGGAAATTGAGCCAACGACTCTAATACCAGTTGAAAAACCATATAAGGATCATTTTTAGATCATAGAAAGATAGAGACGGAGAAATCTAGTCATTTATTGTGTCAAAAGATTACACCGAAGGAGTTTACATCAATGAAGCTCATGAGAGGTTAGACATACCTCTCTTCTCAACACAAAGACAAATGACCAAAAGTCTAAACTGACAAGCTAAGCTTCACCTATTTATAGGTAACCTGCCCAACGTACCAGACTACCCAGCATACCATTTGGTACGCTGCAACGTACCATCTGGTACGCTTCATGGTATGTTGGCAACCTAGCTATTTTAACAATCTAGACAATTATATAATTCGCACAGTAATGACCACACCCGGAGCATGCTCTAACAGGTTTCGACGGTCATAACACCTATTCATTCTTTATTTTGAGTGTATGATTTGCTTCCTAATACCTAATATTTCTCTATTTTAAGTAACCTAACCATTGAGGTTTTACTCTAAATATTTGGTTCTCTTCAAATGTTTGTTGTTGTTTGGTAGGTTTCCTTTTTTGTAGCAGACGATGTGGTTATTTAGAACTTTAAACAAGTGAGTGTTTTCCTTGGTTGTTTAGAACTTTAAACATGTGAGTGTTTTCCTTGGTTGTTTAGAACTTTAAACATGTGAGTGTTTTCCCATTGTGGTTCTCCTTGCTTTGTGTTTGTTTATAGGTAAGTAGAGAGATGCATACTGGTTCAGATTTTATTAGTTTTGGTACTGCACTTCTTTATTTTATTGAAAACACAAAAGGTCTTTAGGCTAATCTCATGGGGGGACTGAAATAACTTTATTTTATGTTTTTATAGTTATTCCTAAAGTTTGACTTTAGGGCCCGATGTAAATTATTTTTGTCTATGTTTTTTTGTAGGTTTTCACTTATATGGTCACATTACATGGCGCTAAATATATTATGATATAGACAAAGGCATGAAGATTCATTTACCCTGATTACGTTCGGAGGTTCATCTAATTTACTCCAATAGAGAGCGTGTGGTACAACATAAACTAACATAATTGTTATTACTTCCCCTGATTTTTTTTATTTCTTTTGTCTTTCATATATTTTTTTAAAGGGGCTAGAACACATCCATTTTTTTAAGTAGATATAATGTCAGATCTTTTGTATGTCCATTTACTCATTCTTTAAATGAATACTTTAGTTTCAGGTATTTGTTGATGAGAAGCTAGTTGTCGTTGATATTGTTCTTATATAATCGAGGTTATTAGTGTTCCATGCGTATAGGTTGATTTCAGATTTGGTGGTAATTATTCTCTCTACTTCGTCGCACCACATCGCACCAACAGAAACGAATATTGTTGTGCTACCACAACATGCAAACAAATGACGAATAACACGCTATAAATTGTCGGCGCCGCAGCGAGCGGGTAGATACCAATGACATGATTAATATAAATAGTTGAAGAAAAAGAATTGTTTTTGGATTAAATAGCCAATGACCCAAGTAGATACCCGAGACTTTAATATAAAAACATAAAGGCTCTTGTTGGTCCTATTTTAACTAACCTATGAAACGTTGAAGCAAGTTGAGCAAACACATTATAAACAAAATAAACTATGGATATTCATAAACATAGGTATCCATTTCTTTAATCTGGGTTTAAAAATTGGTTTAGTACGCTATTTCGACGATCATATATCTTTTTGTTTCCATTTTTGGTTGGAAACCAATTTCTATAAACCTAATCCCATGCATTCAACAACTTTAACCTCTAATGTAAGATGATCAATATAGTTCGATCTAGAGTTAAATTTAAATCAAGAGGTTGACGTTAGAGTAAAAAAATGAAAATAAAATATTTACCAGATAAGATCAAAATTGGTACCATGATCTACTTTCACAAAATCTAATCATATTCACAAGAGTAGTGTTACTTTTCCTACAAACATTTCCTGGAATTGAGATGAAAACCTGTTGGATGAAAACATTTCAATCTTTAAACATAACATATAGAAAACTTGTAACAAAAAATTATTAACAAAAGTAGTAAAGAACAATAATATTAATGGAACTGAGGTAAAAGGTATACCTAAAACACATAATCATGTTTATTTGACACTTACATTGATTCAATCTAAAGAGCTACCAAACTCTCATCCAACATCACCACATGCACAAAAAACAAACGAAAACAGATTCAATAGATTGGTGAACAGAGGAATCATAGGCATGGAGCTCAGGCACACACTCATTAAAATTAGCATAAGCCATTGCAAAAATCTTATACAAACGAATGTTGTTTAAAAATAAATATTGAATGTCATGACAACAACATACCCGGTAAGAATGTCATGACACTATAGCTAAAAGAATCCACATGTCAATCTTTTTGTACTTGAAAAAATACCATATTATTCTGTCCTGGAAAAGTAATATATTTGAAGGCTATATTTTTTTACATCACATGTGTTCTTGCTTAATATTTTAATAAAAACATCAGAACTCCAAAAATATTATGCTATGGTGGTTAATGCTTACATTAGAATCATTAGGAAAACCATACATATATACTTTAATGTTTGGTTCAACATCAGCATCAAAGAAAATTAAAAGAGTAAATATATACTAAAAATGGTGGATAGAATTAAGGATAGGAAGCATCAATAAAAAAATGTGAATCACCCTAGACATCAATAAAAAATAAAAGAAACCCGAGACACATAGATTAATCAGATACCATAGTGTTACATATCAAATAGGTTAGGGACTTAGTTGTAATTGTAGATAAGTAGATGGGTTGAAAATGTAACTTGTACATATACCTCCTTCTTTTAAGTAACGATCTGTGAGGGGGAATTGACATCGATGAATTGAGCTAGGGTTTGCCCTCTTCTTCTCTTAAGTGTTCTTCTTCTTTCTCTTTTATCGATCTATAGTTTGTGATTACCAATTGTGTTCGTAACAATGGTATCAGAGCATTCTTTCCTCTGACTGTGGGTTACGACAACGATAGTAATATCATCGATTCCAGAATTAGGGCAAAGAAGGTAACAATGAGTAATTCATTGAGTTTGGAATTCAATTTTGCATCATCAACAAATCAAAACCAGCAGATTACTATGGAAGAGTTAATGTCGCTAAGCCAAGAAGGTACGGTTGATGAATATTGTGATGAATTCAAGTTAATGCTTAATAAGGTCAAAGTTTTTGAAGAAATTTCTGAAGATTATGCAACATATCTCTTTATTTTCGGCCTTAAACAAGAAATTTGTGATATTCTTATGGGGTATCACAATATGGACAACGGTTTAAAGTTGGAACATGCAATTTCTTTGGCTAGATTACAAGAAAGAAATCCACGTTGCTATTCAGTTCATAAGCTAAATCAAGAACGATTGTTAAACTTGAAGGTAAGTGCATTCGACCCAGTCCAAACAATTATTACTAATATCTTATATCCATCCTCAGCATCATTTTTCCGCCTAAACCTCCCCTCTTATTTACAAACTAATCTTATCAAATACGCGATCCATATTTGCTTATCTGCTACACCTAAAAACCCAAAATCACACCTCACTCTCTCTTTCATCCAATATCTGGCGTTTCATCTTCATTCGAGTGATCCGGCGATCTCATCAAAGAACAATCGATCCCTCATCTCACTCATTCCACCAAGATCGATTGAAGGTAACCAATCTATATGTATTAGAACAGGAGATCTATATGATTCATTTTTGGTTTCGATCATCATTTGCCGTCAAAAGAACAGTCGATCCTTCAGAAGATCTCTTCGGAGTTTCCGTCGATTTGCGGCCTAGGTATTTGCTTTTCTGGGTAATAACAAATGTGTCACACCCCGGTCAGCGATATTCGGGTGTGAATGAGAATGGAATCATAGTCGAGGATACATAGAACAACATCTAATAGATTTAAACTTCATAAAACATTACGTCATTTCAATTACAGCGGAAAAGATAGTGGAAATGATAATGTCTTACATTTCAAAAGCATAAAGTCTAAATTAAATGTTAAATCATAAAACAGTTTATTTGGATAGTTGGGACTATGACTCCAAAAGCAGGTCCGATAGCATGATAAAGCCCCATTTGCATGTCTTTCGTCGTTTGCATCAATTACCTAAGAAATCATGAGTTTAAAAGGTCAACATAAAGTTGGTGAGGTTCACAGGTTTATGACTCAACGTTTAAAGTTGGTAAAACAGTTTCAGTATACTTAAATATTACATTCATTTACCGTTGTGGTTGTATGAACTCACCTGAACCTTGATTTCAAATACTAACGGTTTACCCACCCATAGCATCTCGCCCGAGAGATGCTGAACAGAGCAGAATAACTAACGTATACCCCCAGACAATCCGGAGTCAGAACTGGAGCTACCAGTTAGGGCAGGGTTGTCAACCCAAATAGATCTATTCACTAGCTATCGTTTCGTACAAAACTAATTGAAATCAATTAATGGTGGGATACAGTTGTACAAACGTTTATAACGATAATGTACCAAATTGGGCAATCAGTAAGTGAACAAGTAGTCATACGACTAACAGATAAACCATAATATTAAGTAAAAAGCATTTATCAGATTTCATGATTTCTCCCCCATGTATAAAACAATTAAAAGAAAAGGGGCCGTGAAACTCACTGATACAGCAGATGTAGGATGAATAACCGTGAGGTAGCGGTAGCAAGTAATGTCCTAATTTAAATATTAAGACAATTGCATAAGGTCTACAATCAAATGAGTAACATAAGTCACCCAAGTGATACCGGTCAAGTCTTCACGTATATTCCCGTTTGTATTTGTTTGGAAAGCCCGTTATTAGTATTTATTGTACAAATAAATACGCGTTTTTCAAGTTTATATTTATGTTGAAATAAATATAAAGAAAAAGGAAAATCGATGAAATCGAAATAAAATCAAATCAAGTATTGAACATCTTATCAAATAATATGACATATTATTTAGTTAGTTCAATTGATTTTTATAATTTTTCCAACACGTTAAGTTGCATCAAACTTAATGGAAAGTCGGGTTTATAATTATTGTTAAAAATAATTATGGCGTTCCTTTAAATAATCTTCCGTCCGATTATTCATATGTTAGGAAAAAGTCACACAAGTTGTAAAAATAACAAAGGTTATTATTTTACTTGTGAAAATAGAAATCTTTTAGTTAAAACTGTAGTTATTAATTTATAACTATTTTTAACTAGTTAGGATAATCTTAGAATTTTTCTAAATAATTATTTGTCTAAAATAATTATTTATTCGTCATAAAAATGAATGATGTCTTAAAAATATTTATTTATTTTTAAAACGTCGTGAAAAACATATGATTTAAAACATCACTTGGACTTATAGGTTTTTCCTTAAAATGTTTATAAAAGTCGTGTCTTTAAATAAATTTACTTATCCCGACGTTATCGCGTATAGCCGTGTTGGTCCCGGCTTTATTACTACGCAACGTCTTTATGTTTAGATCGTTTTGAGTTAACAAAATGATCATTAAAATTTATTAAGTCTTCCAACATGTAAGAATTGTATTTATTTTTATAAAAATTATTTATTTTTATAAAAATCCACATTTACTCCTAAAAGACAAAGGTTAGATCTTTTTTCCTTTTATAGAAATTTTAAGAATCTTCAAACTTTTATAATAAGTCCAAGTATTTAATGATTTGATATAAATGATGTTTTTGCTATAATTGGACAAAAGTTTATTAATTCTTTCAATAAAAAGGGAAAAGTTTTATCAAAGAATTCCATGGATTTTCTATCGAAATCTTTTATGTTCCAAGTTGTAGGTTAATCTTTATATTTAAATCATGGCAAAAGTTTATCATCTTTTATTTATTTTTACCAACCCAAGTTACTAAATAATCATGTGACATGATTATTTATAGTTTCCCTCTATTAATATTTTGTTAAGTATTATAAGTCCACTAACAAATTAAATGTCCAAATCTACTAATACTTTTTTTGTTAGGACCAATTAATCAAGTTAGCATGATGTAAATATATCTACTAACACATTTAGTGTTAGGACCAAATTTATAATAACAATCTACTAACACAATTTATGTTAGGACAATAATAAATAAAAGACCACTAACACAATTTATGTTAGAACTAGAAAATAATAATCTACTAACACATTTTATGTGTTAGGACCAAAATATATAAACGTCCATTTTAAGGTTTCTTGTCATTTTGTTTAGTTTATTTAGTTAGTTATTAAATCTACTAACAAAATAACCCAAGAACACTTAACTCATCTAGTGAGTTTCATGGATAAATCCATTTAGGGAGTTGTTCTTGAATCAAATAAACACGGGAATGCATAAAAATAAATATGATGATCTTAGGTGCACTTGAATACTTTATTTTGATTTCTACAAGTGTTTCACCCACCTCCATGGCTATTTTAAGTTCCAAGAACACCATGGTTGTGTTTAGATCATGAAAGAAATGGAGGTTTAAGAAGAGAGATTTAGATTGATTAAGAAAATGTAAGTGTTGGTGATTATGGTTGTCAAGACTTGGGCATCTTTTGGGTGTTTGAATGTAAAAGAAGTGAGTTTGAGTAATCACAAAGGAGGGGAAGAAAAACCGAGAGGAGGGAGGGTGGATGGCAGTGGTCCGGTAGCTCTCCAGCGGCGGCAACGACTCCCGGTCAGCGGCAGGGTGGCTGGGCAGCGGCGGCAGGGTGGTGGCGCGTGGCGATCGTTGGCGGTGGTGTTGGGTGTCCCGGCCGAACAAGGGAGGGGAAGGGAGATGGAGAGAGTTGGGAGGTGTGGTGTTGGCTTGTGTGGTCACTCTCTCTTATACACTAAACCTTGTGTATTACACAAAGGTTATTAGTCTAAGCCATGGGTTATTGTCCAAGATCAAGTACTATGCAAGTTGGCAAGTTAGAGTAGGGTAGGCTTGTTGTCAAGATTTGGTGGCTTCTTAAGTCATTAACTAGAAATTTGTAGGTTAATTAATTTATAAAGATTGCTCCATGTTTTATAAGAATGTGAGGCTTTTATAAAATATAGCATGGTTAGAGGTGATTAAAAATCATATTTTTTATAAATTAATTCCTAATATATTAAAACTACAAAGGTGGTAGTTTTAAATAAGTTGATGGGCCAAAAACTTATAAAATTGTTGTGGGCTTATTTTATAAAAAATCATGGGCTAAAACCAAATAAATAAAAGTTTAGAATTTGGGTCGAAGCCCATCAAATTTCGGAGCCGGTCTTAGGACGATTGCCGGTTGGGCCGGTTCGGCGCTGGACCGAGAGCGGGCAGACCGGACCCAGTCTGTGCCGGTTGGGCCACGTGTCGATTCGCCGGTTCGGACCGGTGTCTGGGTGAACGGGTTTGATCGTCAGGTCGATTCTCGGGTTCCTTCGTTTGGTTAAGTCTTGACAACGTTACGTTTTATTATCACATTTTTATATTCACTAAACGTTTTAAAGCGAAACAGTTTATGTTGGTTTTGATAAAATATAAAATGTCAAATTTTATATTAAATTTCTTGTTATTAAAATTCTATTTTTAAAATATGAAAACCTTCATATTTTACAGGTATACAAACGCGGGATTAAATCAGTTATCAGTTATCAGTTAATTATCGAAATGAATTCAGTTAATCATATAATTAAAACGTATTAATATTTAAATTAAAAAGTAAACGGAGAGAGGTTT
Organism: Deinandra increscens subsp. villosa; assembly: GCA_039602395.1. Taxonomy (NCBI): domain Eukaryota; kingdom Viridiplantae; phylum Streptophyta; class Magnoliopsida; order Asterales; family Asteraceae; genus Deinandra; species Deinandra increscens. The sequence continues at coordinate 33,888 of JBCNJP010001196.1, read as the reverse complement.
GACCTGTTTTGGACGAGGTGTCACAAAATGTATGTTTGATATATATATATATATATATTATATATATATATATATATATATAGGAAGATGATCATTTGAGAACCAGTTTGATTTGAGAACTAAAAAGAACTAATTTGAGCCACAAGTTTATTTACATGTATCCCCCTCCCATGAATTATAGTGTTCCCCCCCCCCCTGTAATTTGTGGTTGAGATTTAGTTCTCAAAAGTTCTCATTTGAACCTAACCCTATATATATATATATATATATATATATATATATATATATATAGGGCAAGGATCATGCGTAAACATATCTTTATTGCGAAAACGTGAAAACATACTTAAATGAAGGGTAAAATTGGAAGCTCACTACAATTATTCTTTTAGGTTAAACTCCCAAAAATTAAAACATTCATCAGACGCCTAATCCCTTGCGACCATTCCATCTCTGGTTTCTTCAATCTATGAATGCAATCCAAAGTTCGTTGTCTTGCAATCCATTCGATCCCTAGGTTTCTTCGATATATATGAAATTGCCTCTTCTATTCATCGTTCTTTACAATCCGATCTTGTTTTTGTACCAATATTCGTGATAGTTGTTGTATTAGGTGTCAAGTTCAGCAACACACGTATCCAGTCGATGTTTCAACTCATAAGAATGATGATGAAGCAATGATACTTCCTCTTAATCACCACTAGGTAACGTTAAAAGTACTCTCTGATAAGTGTTCGAAATCCAAATGTTCATATTTCTTTTTTTTTTCAATTTTCTAGTTCACATGTGTGTAATGTTTGATTTCACATCTAAAATAGCTTTTATAGTATATCTGAATCACTACCAGTGTGCTTATTGTTAATAATGCACACAAGGTGTTTGTTGAAATGCCTATGAGAAAATTAAGCATCTTGGCTATGTTTTCTTTTACCAATTATGATGATTTTTTTGTTGTATTATGTGTCTAATTAACAAAACATGGAAACATGGATACACTCAACGTTTTTACTCATACCAACTACGATGATGCACACGTGCAGTAATGTCCGCAAACGTCCGATAATACATCACATGAACCACAACTTGTTATGGCAGTATTCATTGAACAACATTGTACAATTTTTTATCTAAATTTTGTAAAATTTACTTTATTGCACATGTGCATCATAAGTCAACCCAACACAATTATAACCGATGGATGTTCAGTAGGTCACTGAACATCCTATATTTTTAACACATGAACTCTCATGTTCAAAGTATACTCATCCTTTTTTTTTCTTTCAATCAAGTGTTTATGTTGCTTCAAACAAAATCATCTCTTAACTCACCAAAGATAGTTTTCTCATGTTTTAATTGCTTTCTTATCTGATGTACTAATTACGAGGATTTTGCCAACACTCTAATTCAAGATGAGAAAGAATTTTTTAGTCATATTATCAAATCCACCAACATAAAGTGCCTCACTGCACCGTAAGTAATTTATCCTTACTTGTAAGCAGGGATTTTTTTTATCATTAACAAAGTGGTTAGGTGCAATTTTATGTCATGTGTTTTCTTGCTCTTTATTGGACTAAATTATGTGAAGTTATAGTTGAAGAATGTTCCTTTATTCATGTCATAATGTAATTGAATAGCATAAGCAACGATTTATATGTGTTTTAAAGAAGACAGCCCGACTTAATTACTTATAATAGTGTAACCTGGTATATATTTTGAATTTGTCGATGTATGAGTATACATTTTACTACATATTGAAATATTGTATATTAATTGAGATTTTGGGTGTGGATTTATGATATTTAGTTAATTTTTTTAAATGAGTCAACAATGCACACAATGTGTTTGTTGAAATGCCTATGAGAAAATTAAGTATCTTGGTTATGTTATCTTTTATAAATTTTGATGGTTTTTTTTGTTGTATTATGTGTGTGATTAACAAAAGATGGAAATATGGATCCAATCAACGGTTCTACGCATACCAACGATGATGATGCACATGTGCATCAATGTTCGCATACGTCCGGTAATACCTTACCTGAACTGCAACTTATTATGGCAGTACTCGATGAATAACATTTTACAATCTCTTTTCTAAAATTTTATAAAATTTACTTTATTGCACATGTGCATCATAAGTCAACCTAACACAATCATAACCGATGGATATTCAGTATTTCACTAAACATCGTATATGTTTTAACACAAGAACTGTCATATTCAAGGCATACTCATCATTCATGTATGGCTATGTTTTTTTCTTTCAGTTAGGTGGCTATGTTGCTTCAACCGTATGCGTCACCAAATGTCCATCTAGACATATAGCTGGGTCACAATCTACACTAGTTACGCACTGCAATCCATAAGATCCATTCCTTTATGTTTGACATCTTCTTTGGACATTACATCGATTAGTGTTCTGTTTGACATTGTTTATGTATTTGTGAATAAAAACAATGTTCTTCTTTGTTTTATTGTATTTCAGTTGCAATGAAAATGTGCATTGTGCATTAGTATCTGCTTATATAAATACACTTGCAATTTAAACCTGGCGTAGTTTACATGTGCAATAAATTACTCGACATTGCTATGATCGGATCCTAAATATACAGATGCCACCTATTTAGACTGTGATGCACATGTGCATCATACACATACGTCGCGTTTTTCCATGACGTGTATGTTCAATATATCATATCATGCTTTGAATATTAGCTAAAATAGCATGATATTCACGTACCATGAAGTTTTTTTTCTATAATGCACATGTGCATCATACTACACAAAACATCATTTTTGACCTAACTTATTTATAATGCTAACTATCGATCGCGCATTGATTATACACGTTACATAAACGTACCGAAAATCGTTACAAAATAAAACATATATGTTAAAATTGACAATGGGATACACTAATTTTTTTATACGTGATGCACATGTGCATTCTTATATACTTATATAGTACACTTGGTGATTTAAACCCGCATAGTGTACATGTGCTATAAACTGCCCGAAATAGCTATGATCGGATCCCAAATATACACATGGAATCTATTTTTTTTACCGTGATGCACATGTGCATCATATTCGTACATCACCTTTTCCTTACACACATGTTCAATATAGTCATATCATGCTTTGAATATGAATTGCAACATCACGGTATTCACGTTCTATTAATTTGTTCTATAATGCACACGTGCATCATAATGCGCAACCCATCATTTTGACCTTAACTTATTTATAATGCTAATTGCAGATCGCGCATTGATTATACATGTTTCCTAAAACTACATAAAATTATTACAATATATCATCTACGTAAGTGTTTGCTTTTGGCAATGACATGAAATCTAGCTTAATTTTCTTGTAGCTTCCAGCCTCTGTAATGAGGCTCGAAAACAATGATATGAAGTCTATTTTGGAAATCGACCGGACTCGTCGTGCTCTTTCACATCTTCTTGACGATATCGACTAGTGACACATACCGTCTGCGGTAACATGTCCCCTTTGTTTTGCAGCCTGATCAGAATTGATATTATCTCGTCCTATATCCTTACCTTTACCGCTCCTATTTTTGATATCATCGTGCCCGAGCCTCCCTGGTATCTCGTCCATTCGAAACTTCAACATAATCCTCATCCCAATCTTCCTTACGGATTCATGCTTCTTCTTTGACAGCTTTATAACACCTTCACCCACTTGTATCGGTGCTGATCGTGTTCTCAACGCTTCCCAAACGTTATCCTTTTTTTAACGACTTTTCCCCCCTTTGTTTATGTTTTTTGTTGTTATCCCCCTCTTCCTTTTTTGTTCCTCTAGATCTCTCTATTGCATCATCTGTGTATCAACAAACATGTTAGTACAACAGTTAATATTAGTGCACATGTGCATCGAGATCTGGCGTGTTATCGCACAAGTGCAGCATGATAACATTATGATGCACTTGTATGCAAATGAGTTACAGGTATAAATTGTTAATTTGAACTGCACGTTTCTAATATAAACCCACTTGAAATATAAGGCAAAACACTTAATATACATGTTCGTCCCGGTATATTGCACAAGTGCATTACACTGCACATGTGCGGTATAATCCCCAGAACGCGATTTGGAAGAAAAAACTATTTAATGTAGCAACATATGTACCTCCTCAATGATCCTTGTTCATCGTTATATCCATTTATTTACCCTTACGTTGTTACACTAATGCCTTTCTCCTAGTTTTGTTAATTAGTTGTGCATATGTGAACATGCCTTACTTGTCTTGTCTTCCATATACTTGATAATCTCCTAAATAAATAAACATGAAATAGATTACACCTTTGTATTCTAATTAATATTGACATTCTAGTTTATCATTTGTTAATGTGAACATCGTTATAAAATAGTTGCCATCAGGATTGTTAACATTTGGTGCACATGTGCATCACGACCTAGTAACTGTTTTGTGATGTTTTTTGTTTTAATATTTATTGCACGTGTGCAACCTACACGTGATGTGCCACCCTAATTGTAGTTCTAACTACACTTGTGACCATACTATACGCGCAGCATGTAGCGCACATGAGCGTCATCCTCAAATCTATCAATTTGTCATTGTTAGTATCTTAATTTTAGTGAAATCACACTCTACTAGTTCAAACACGGTACCGTTAATAATCTGCCACTTTTATCTTAATCTTGCACATGTGCATCATATCTAACCTATTGTTGCCTTTGACATTTGTGTGGTTTCGTATGCTCTAACATTCTATATTATATCCCAACTCTTTAAAAATAAACATAAGCAGCTAAACACAATAAACTCATTCATGGTTTTAAACAAATTCACACTTGCAGCACCAAAATACTCCTACTTCCAATCAAAACATAACTATTGATACTGAAATCACAGTTCAAGATGTAGCAACTAAACCATATATCAGCAACATCATAACGATTATAAGACCTGTATGCTCTAACGCTTTATATTTGTTACCTGAAATCGAGTGACGCATTCATTGTTGATATCGGAGCCGTGTGTGTGCGGTATTCACCGGTGAAATCGCCTTCGCCGTTCGAATCCTCCGTTGGAATCGACACGTTCATGGTGACTATTTTGATCCGATTGATGTATTCACCGGTGAAATACGCATCGCCGTTCGTATCTGATGACCGATGGATTGAAATCGTCGCCTCAGAAACCTCCGATTTCGTTAATCCGTCGCGATAATGCTAGGGTTTTTTGTTCTCTTTTCTCTTTTTCGTCGAGTGTGTGCGGTGTGTGTGCGATATGTGTGCGATGTGTGTGTTTCTTCAACATTTCATTTGATTCCAATATTGCCCCTCCGTTACTTTTTAGGTGGAAGATTAGTTTAATTGCAATTTTAGTCCCTCCCTATATAAAATATGCTTGTTTTCACGTTTTCACAATAATACTTGTTTTCGCATGATCCCTACCCTATATATATATTTAGCTTCTACACATTCAATACAATTGGGTTTGTATTGATCCATTTCTAATTGCTTTTAAAAATGTTAATGTTTGCAAACTTTGATCGATCCTTTCTATTTTCATCTTATGTTATTAATTTTTTCATTTTCCGTTCTTAATTTTTTTGTCTGATGAAGAAGAGGAATGAGGAATGTGTGCGGTAAAGACGATGGAGTTTTGTCACTATAGATAAGGAAGGAAAAGTCCCTATTATCATCTCTATAAAGCAAGAACATTAGATATAAAATTTGACGGTCAAGTCTTAGGTTCAATGGAGGATGCCCAGTAAGTTGGTTCTACTCACATAAAGCATCCTAATTTCACTTTAGTTAACAATTCAAAATTTTTGTTTTAAATTGTCAAAATTTGTAATATTTTTCAGTGTAAAAACATCCAAATGATTGCTTGAGATTGGTGTGTATATGGTTGATTTTTTTTTGACGATTAAGGTAACAACTTAATTTTTTGACCGTCATTGCTTAACTATTAAGGTAACAACTCTAAAATTTTGTTTTCATTTCTTCTTTAGGATTTTTGATGCTTAATTTGATCGGTGTTCTGCAGATTTTAGGTAAATACTATTTCTTCTATGTTTGATTTGTGTTGCTGTTTGATTGTTATTTGGACCAGAACTTGAGTTAGAATGTTGTATGGGTAAAGAAAGATTAATAGTTTATGATGAGTAAGCATTGTACATTCAAATCTACACTCTTGGGTTATTTTATTGACATTTTCATTTATTTGCGGGATTTGAGGTTCAAAATCGGCAGCAACAAGAAGGGATTGTCGAAGGTATGGTTCGATTCCATCTTCCAAAATTTGTTTCCTTCATGTGAATTTTCAATTGTTCAATAGTTCTGAAATACATGTATAGTTTTCTCTAGTTTTAAAAGGCCTTTTATGTCATCGGGTAGTTTTCCTCACATTTTATGTAGGAAATATATTACAGTTATTTGACCCTTTCTATGGTATTTTTTTGTTTTTGGAATATAATTCAACTCTCACTATGCTCTTCAAGGCCATGTTACATCATTTTTAAAAAGTTTGTTCCTTTGAAAAGTATTATTTTTGAATGCTTATTTTACATGTCCATTGAAAGTTTCAATACTTCTAAACACGAAATCCATCTGCTTGGGGAATGAGGTTATTTGTGTCTTTCATTTGGGTATCACACATATAGTGTCTAATTCTAATAAGAGAAAAGTCTGCGTTGAGCACTCAACCCTTTCAAATAGTTTGTGTGTATGTATGTAGTATATTTTGTTAATAAAGAGCGTTGAATGCTCAACCCTTTTAAATAGTTTGCGTGTATATATGTAGTCTATTTCGTTAATAAAGAGCGTTACACCCTGCCTATATTTAAGCTTTTATAGATGCAAGTGTTTAGCTATTTGCTGCTATAGTCGGTGGTTTGCTCACATATGCTTAATAGAATATTTTTAGAATGTTGACAGTAACTCCTTAAGATGAAAAACTAATACATTCTGCATTTTATATACCGACTAAAGCTTAGAGCTAAACCTTAAAACTGCAAATTCATTTTCAGGATCATTTGCTTACAAATTCCTCACATGTCACAATCATTATTCCTTCATGTTCTATAAAAATCGATATTTTTTCTTTTTTGCAAAATATTAATTTGTTCATGTGAATATTTTTTTTTTGGAACGGCAATAAGAATAAAATAAAACGGGCTCAAAGAGCAAAATTACAAGACATTTAGAGGATTAAGCATCCAATCGTTCCAACTTATTACACATTTACTATATCTGGAAGAGAACCAAGAAAATGAAAGTAAGACTATAGAGTCGAAAACGCTGCCGTTTCTGAATTCACTTGGTTTAAAAATCAAGAGATTCCTTGATTTCCAAACGTGCCACCATGTAGTATAGATGATAGAGTATATCACATCTTTCTTCATCCTAGAACACTTGGAATCATCGATGCTTTTAATCATCGCGAGGGGTGTATTCGTATCCAACCAATTTGAGTCCAACCAAGTCTTCACACGAGCCATAATCTTAGTAAAAAAGCTACAATCTCCTAACAAGTGAGTTATAGACTCCACTTTAGAATAACAAATAGGGCACATAATAGACTCGAGCTCTAATCCGCGTTTCGACAAGTTCAAACGCGTAGGGAGACGATCCAAAAGAATTTTCCAAACGGTTATGTTAACTTTTTTCGGAACGTATTTTAGCCATTTGGTAGGAAGATTACCTTTGGGGAGGTATTGATTGTCGATGTATTTCCGAACCCTTTTTACCGAGAATTCAGAGTCCCCGTCTAAACACCACGACCATTTATCATCAACATTAGAGAAATTGTAACTCGATAAACGCTCCAAGAGGTTGACAAATTGTTCCGACTCCACGCCTCCTCTAATATTTCTACGCCAAAACCAAATCCATTGATCATCATCACGATAATTGCTTATAAAACCATCCTTGTTAAGTGACAAAGCGAAGAGACGCGGGAATATAGAAAGAAGAGGAACATCATCAATCCATATATCCTTCCAAAACCTAGTCTCATTACCCAATCCAACCTGTTTACGAATCACGAAGCTAGGAAGGAGCTGCATTTCGTTACAAGATTTACAAGCCTTGTAAATACGCCGCCAAGTGCTCGGAAAGTTAGCCCCACGAACCTTATCAATACAATCGCCATGAATTACCTTTATAAGCCGAGTCCAGAGAGCATCACCTTCATTAACGAATCTCCAACGCCATTTATAAAGCAAGGCAATGTTCATAGCAAAAAGACTGCCAAAACCAAGACCACCATTCTCCTTGCTAGTGAGAACCAAATCCCATTTAATCCATGGAGATTTTTTTTCCTGATCGTCGAAACCCCAGAAGAATCTAGCACGGATGGATTCCAATTTTTTAATCACATTACGCGGTAAAGGGAACATAGAAAAATAGTAGGATCCAAGGGCCCCAAGCACCGAAGTAACGAGAGTGGCTCTTCCGCCAATAGATAGAAGATTACGTTTCCATTTATTAAGGCGTTTGTTAAACTTTTCTAAAATCGGGATCCAGTTAGCAATCCGGGACATGTTATTATTCTGTTTATTAATTGCTATACATCACTTTTCCCTACTGATCTCCATCTTCGTTTATTTTATTCTGTTTATTTTACATGTTAACTTCACAATTCCACACATGTATACCAATGGTCAATTTTGTTTAGATCTGTCATAATCAATTCATTATGTTCTTTTTCTTTCTCTGTTATGCATTTGTAGATTTTTATATATGTCTCATAATCAATTCATGGTGCTCTTTTCTTTCTTTGTTATGTATATGTAGGTTTTTCTTAAAACCGGAGAGTGTTGGATATGATGTAGTTCATGTTTCATGAACATAAGGGATTCTCGCCAAGTTCGCTTTTGTATAATACATATTACAGTTAGTTCATAAATTTAACATTCAATTAATATATGCCTGGACAAAGTATAAGGATTAATTTTTTAGTTTTTGTAATTTCTTTTATGTTTCATTTCACATTTATACTCAATACAAAAGCAAGTTACAAGAATAATTTCTTTGAATGACTGCAGTGTTTAAGATGTATAAGTGTCTTGCTCCTCCAGTTTCTTTAATTTATAATCTTTGTTTCATTCGTATCTAATCTTATTTCAATGATTTGTGATGTTTTACGTTCATGTATTGTTTCTCCTTAGATTTACAGGTTGTTATTTGCAGTAGAGCCTCGCCAAAGGTATTAGCAAGAATTATTAGCAAGAATTTCAGACGTGTAATGCACGAGTTCCAAAGACTAACATCTTATTTCTAAAGTATATAATTATTTTGACCCAAGAAATTTTGTGTTTGATTAAATTTTAAAGCATGACGTGTATATAAAGTGGAGTAAAGTAGAATTGCGTTTCATTGCTTGTGTAATCTTTGATTTAAACCATGGGTATTCTCTAGCAGAAGGGGATCAACAATTTTTACGTGGGTTCTAAATTAAGATTTAAGTGATGTTTATTGGGTTTTAACCTCTGATATATATTTTTCTAAAATGTTTTAGAAGAGCATATAACTTTATATATTCATTCGTAGTGCTTATTTTAGGCATCATTAAATTGCTTTATGTAATTTATGTTCCACTAATGTCTCATGTATTTCATGTATTATCGTCGCGAATTCTCTACTACATGCACATTTTATTCGCTAAATGGTATGTCATCTGTTTTTGTTAAATCTGGTTACTTATTTGTAGAGCTTATTTAAGACATCATTTGTTGTTGCTAATTTGTTATTGTGAGTACTATCTTTTTAAAAATCCGTCCTTGCGTGGCATAGGTATCAAAAGCTAGTGTGTATATATATATAGGGTTAGGTTCAAATGAGAACTTTTTATTTTGAGAATTTTTAAGAACTAAATCTCAACCACTAATTTCAGGTGAGAACCAATATAATTCATGGGGGTTTTTCCATATATATAAACTAGTTGCTGAGATTAGTTCTTTTTAATTCTCAAACCTAATTGGTTCTCAAATGATCCTCTCCCTATATATATATATATTAGCATGGTGCCCGCGCATTGCGGCGGAGACAGTTTATAGCACGTTATTCGTCATTTATTCGCACATTATGGCGGCGCAACAATTTAGAACCTGATATTCGTTAGTGTTAGTGTGATGCAGCGCGACAACAATTTATAATCTGGTACATGTGCGTTCGACAAAGGCAACAATTTACAAGACTCATGACGTTGTGTGCAATCCGCGTGATGCAAAGACAGTGAACTAAAATCATGTATGATGAGATCATTACGCATTTTGATCGTGATATACGCATAGAGAGAAGCATAATAGTATGAGTGCATGTCCATTTTTTAAGTGGCAATGGAGGGTTAAAAAACATAAATTTTGTATTAAAAAACAATATTAGATGGGTTCTGAATTTTTTGCTTAAATTAACCATTTTTATAATAAAAAAATCCCATTATAACCTTATCATTATTCGGGTTATTCGGGCTAACCCGCAATCCGAAATTTGTAAAAAAACAAAATAATATGATCTTAACAACATTTTGGCCTTGTCAGGTCAAAATAGTTATATGTTCACCGACACAACAAAAAATTACCTATATTAGAATATATTATTGTACACATTCTTGTACAATTTTCTCAATAGAATTTAAATAGGTAGCATCTACATTTGGAAATTCTTCCTTTACATACATGAACTCACAGTTTTAAGATTTGTAGGGATTTTAAGGAGGCTGTGTTACCTGGAAAAGCTAAGGAACTCAGTTGACTCACTTGATCAACTAAAAGTGTTGGATTACAGAAATTAATACATATACAAAAAACTGTGATAAATCTAATATGATCATTTCTTAAATTCTATATGGCAAAACACATACCATTTAGCAAAAAAAATATTGATTATTACATCCTTCGTCGAAAGGGATACCACTAACTTCAAACAATCAAATTGGGATAAATCAAATTGCCCCACTCTGAACTTTCTTCTCTGGAAATAAAATCCTCCATACATGACTTACATATATTCGTTCCTGCAACCATTCCACTTCTGCGCCTCTCCACTTCCCTCATTCTCTTAATGACTGCCTCTACATATGTCCAATAAAATGAGTCATGATAAAAGGAGTTTCAATGGATTAACATCGGGTAAAACATAGATGCCGGCAAACCCACCAAAACCAGACCAGGGCAATCAAGTATGGTCCAACTTTCCGTGCACAATACAAAAGAAAAATGATGGGTTCAGTTCGGTTATGTTCTTTTATGATCATAAACTAATTTTTTCCTTTTATTTAGATAGATGACGTTTAGATAAGGAATTGGCCTTGAATTATTAGCTAAAAAGTTATGAGTCCGGTTCCCTAGCCTGGTTCGTGGCTAAACTTCTTCTAAACAGGTACCAGAGAGATGCTACATGGTTTGGGACTAAACTGCTTCCCAAGCCCGGGTATATTCTGTTATGATCTTGCAACTGCTTACTAAATTCTGATTTTTATGGTAAAAAATTTTCAGATTGGGAGGAGGCAAGGAGTTATACAAAATTTGATTAACAAATAAATGTAAACTTACATAGTTGTCCCAAACTATAAGCACCTGATCATATGATTTTTGATGTTGCAATAATCACATGGGAAATGCACATCCAAACACCCTTAACCATTGATTTGGGGGCTGTTTTTGATGAGGAAGGGTCAAAATCGGATATGAAAGTGTAAAAACAAGGATAACTCGCAGGTGACAATCAAATGAAGACATCTCCAAGACAGAAGGATGCAATTGCGACGGAGCCGACAGCAAGTGCATCTGCTTCACACTGAGGAACTTGCGAACCAAGTTTGTTAGTATAAATAGAACATTCATGAATCATAGAAAGGACTTTTGGGAACGAGGAGAGATTTTACACCTTTAGTGTGTGTTTCTCTCTCTAGATTCTGAACTTGTACAAATTACTCAATCAATACAATATCTTCGCGACTCATAATTTTCTCTTACTTCTTTCTATAAATTCGATAGTGAGGTCTAGAATTTCATTTTACGTGCGAGTGGGATTTTATTCTTCATCAATTGGCGCCATCCGTGTATTAATTGAATTTGGAAAAGAATGGAGAAATTAGCTGGTGATTCGGCGAAGAAGAACACTGTATTCACATCATCGAGTGCAGGAAAGGTCGATATGAGCTCGAAAGGATCTGGTGGAGGATTTAGTAAGAAACCTTCGCTATTTTCGTTTTCAAGTCACGAAAAGGATATTGTTGATTCAATAAAGGATCAGCGAGAAGGAGATGATCAGTTGAGGAATTCTGATGTTTTAAGTGAATTCGATGATGAATTCCTGATACGAAATTTGGAGATCCTGCGAAAACTGAAAGATAAGCAGGATCGGGAATTGTGGCTTCAGGAGGTTCGAACAAAGCTCAAATTCACTCCTGAACGTGATGTGTCAAAAATGGCAAGTCAGAGTAATGTTTTAGATGATCCTGAGGATGATCCGATCCTCATTAAGAAACCGGCATCTCCAGGTAATGTCGTTGATGGAGTAATTGTTTAATAATTATTATAATTGAGAGTTTCGATCTTCAATTATACGCACATTCATAAGAATGTTTTTGATTCATGACAAATTGTATGAAATGATGATGTGTTGTTTGAAATTCGTTTAAAAAATAAACGAATTCGAAATAACTACAAGAACATGGATTAAATAACGATTTCCAGAAAATCATATGAAGATTTGAAGGTGCGCTGTTTGAATTTTTGAATGTTCGTTAAAATGGCGCGCAATTCTGGGAATCAGATGAAGATTTGAAGATATGATAGGAAAAATCTTAAAAATAAAAAACACGCAACCTGCGTGTCCTTTATGCGATGCAGATATTTTTTTTTTAAAAAAAAGGAGGGAAAGGCATGTGACATAATGCATGTGCACATGTAATTTAGGTAAACTGAAAATGTTTGTATATGTGACATACAAGCGTTTATAAAAAAGCCCTCCATGTGAGGCTTATCCTTGCGAATGTTGACATTTTGGGACGCTCATGCAAGTGCTGATAAAAAGCCCTCCATGCGAGGCCTATCCTTGCAAGTGTTAATATTTTGAACACTTGCACATGCACTTGCCCTCTCAGAAGAGGTTCATATGTGTATGAGATTAATGATTGCTTATAAGCAATATCCAAAAGCCCTTTGTAAAAAAAAAGGCATATGTTTCATATGGTTAATATTCCATATATGAATGTTTCAGGGGCGACAAAAACATTTGTGCCATATTTTCCTCCATCAATGCAAGAGCAATCGAAGTTTGCTAACTGGATCGCTAATGCACGATTTCCAAAGAAGTTAAAGATGCCTACCTCTGTGAAGAAGTATGCAGGCTTGTCAGATCCTGATGATCATGTATTCGATTTTTGGTCAGCGGCCCGTTTGGAATGTTGGTCAGAGGAAACGTGGTGTCACATGCTGGTTCAAACATTTACGGGAGCTGCCAGAGTATGGTATGACTCATTACCTAATGCTCAAATCGTAGGATTTGAGGACTTGAAAGAAAAGTTTTTAAGACAGTTTAGTCAGCAACGTAAATGTACTAAAGAAGTCACTGAAGTTCATAATATCCGGCGGAGGAATGATGAGAGTCTTGAAAACTTTGTGGTTCGCTTCAATAATGAAACTATGAAGATAGTTGGTGCTCAAGACCAGTTGCGGATTTCTGGTTTTTGTCATGGGGTGAGGCATTCACATTTAGTAGAAAAATTACATGAGGATTTGCCTAAAACCATGGAAGTGTTGATGGATAGAGTGCGAGTCTATGTTAAAGGACGAAGTGCTTCAGGAAATATTCAAGGTATAAATACCCATAAGCCATCCTCAAAGGGTGCAAATGCAAATGTCAAAAGCATAAATTCAAGTGAAAATACTTACCCACAGAGAAATCTATCTTGGGGAAAGTATAGAACACAACCATATGATAAAAGAAGGGATGGAAATTTTGGAAGAAATAAAAGGAATTGGGAGGCGAAGGCAGAAGAGTTCCCAATGTTAACTAAGACACCTAGTGAAATTTTGGCAACTGAGAAGGTACAATTTGCTACACCTCAAAGAACACGTTTGGGTGCAAATGCAGATACAACAAAGTATTGTGATTTCCACAAAGATAGAGGTCATGACACAGATGACTGTCGACATTTGCGAAGCGAGATAGACAAAGCTATTAAATCTGGAAAGTTGTCTCATTTGGTGAAGAATATACAGGAAGGCCGTCCTATTGCAAATGCCAAAAATGTTATTGGGATGATTAGACAAAATCCTAACACTTGGCATAGGAATGTGCGAACAAAGATAGTGGACGAAGCTTGGAAAATGTGTGAAATTATATTTCCTCCCGTAAGAGGTGAAGATGCAAAAGAAAACCCCGTGGTTATCACTGTTGGAATTGCTGGGTTCCTAGTAAAAAGAACATATCTCGATACTGGAAGTGCATCTGAGATTATGTATGAATCATGTTTTCGAAAAATGGGACCGGATGTGCAAAAGAAGTTGAAACCTCATAATTCACCTTTAATTGGCTTCTCGGGGGAAATTGTGCACCCGATGGGGGAGGTCACTTTGCCCGTAATTTTCGGTGATGATAAGTTTTTTAGGGAAGTAATGTTGACATTTGTGATAGTTGCAACTCCGTCACCACACAATGTTATTATAGGAAGACCTGGATTGAAAATGATAGGGGCCATTGTGTCAATACCACATGGAATGGTTCGTTTCCCCACACCTGCTGGGATTGCAACTGTAGAATCGGATGTGGAAATGCATATAGCGATGGTGGATAAACCTGATAAAGAGGGTATTAAAGTGGTTCAAGAGGATGTGTTGACAAAGGATAAATGGGTAATCAATGAGAAATTTCCGGATCAAGTCATAGAAGTAGGGAGGAAGTTGCAAGGTGAATATAGGGAAAAGTTATTTGAGTTATTAAAAAGAAATGTTGACATCTTCGCATGGGAACCATCGGATATGACAGGTGTTCCGAAACATTTTGCTGAACATCGTCTTAATGTCTATCCTGGTGTCAAGCCAATACAACAGAAGCGAAGAATTGTTGATAAGGTCAGAAATGAAGTTATAAAAAATGAAGTTGATAAACTTGTCGAAGCTGGAATACTAAGGGAGGTACATTACCAAACTTGGGTTGCAAATCCAGTCTTAGTCAAGAAACCAGATGGTTCCTGGCGTATGTGTATAGACTTTAAAGATCTAAATAAGGCTTGTCCTAAGGATTGTTATCCCTTGCCAGAGATAGACTTTAAAGTCGATTCTTTGGCTGGATATAAGTGGAAGTGTTTCCTTGATGCATACAAAGGATATCATCAAATCACTATGGCTGAGGAGGATGAAGACAAAACAGCTTTCATTACAAACGAAGGTCTTTTCTGTTATAAAAAGATGCCTTTTGGCTTAAAGAATGCTGGGGCAACATATCAAAGATTGATGGATAAAACTTTCCAGGCACAAGTGGGAAGAAATTTAGAAGCATATGTTGATGATGTGGTCATCAAAAGTTGTGAGGAAAAAGACATGATTGATGATATTGAGGAAACATTTGGAAATTTAAGAAAAATCAACATGAAGTTGAATCCTAAGAAGTGCTCGTTTGCTATGGAAGAAGGAAAGTTTTTGGGAGTTTTGGTAAATAATAATGGAATACAAGCACATCCGGAAAAAGTAAAAGCGGTGTTAGAAATGTCTCCACCAAAAACCATTAAAGAGATCCAGACTTTAAATGGTCGATTGGTGGCGTTGCACAGGTTTCTTTCGAAAGCAGCAGAGCGAACAGTTCCATTTATAAAAGTATTAAAGGAGAGTTTGAAAGGAAACAATTTTGAATGGACACTTGAGGCTAATAAAGCCTTTGAAGATTTAAAGATGGATCTTATTACACTTCCAACTCTGACTGCTCCAAAACTGGGAGAAAAACTAGTGATGTACTTAGCGGTCACTGAGAATGCCGTTAGTGCTGTGTTGATGGTAGAAAGAGAAGAAAAGCAAATTCCAATTTATTATGTTAGTAAGATGTTAAAGGATTATGAGACAAGATATCCGATAGTAGAAAAGATAGTTCTGGCATTGGTACAAGCAACTCGTCGCTTGAGAAGATATTTTCAAGCTCATACTATTGTCGTCCATACTTCTTTCCCTATCCAAAACATCTTAAGAAAGCCTGAGATGTCGGGAAGATTGGTGAGATGGGCTATTGAGTTGGGACCTTTTGATATTGAATTCAAACAACGTACTTCAATTAAAGGCCAAGTGATAGCTGACTTCTTAGCTGAAGTGCCAGAAGGAGCAAATGTAAGTTGCATTTCTGTTCCGGAACCCACTGAGAGGATGTGGATCTTGCATACTGACGGATCATCAAATTCTGATGGGTCTGGAGCAGGTGAAACTTTATTACAAATACCTCCTATTTACAAAATTAGCATATGCTTATGTTATATTAATCAATTCTTTTAACTTTCAGGATTAATTTTAAAAAGCCCTGAAGGTGATGAATTAACATATGCGATAAGATTTGGCTTTGTAACTTCAAATAATGAAGCAGAGTATGAGGCATTACTGGCAGGTCAGGACGTACAACTTGTTAAAAATTTATGCGCTCTTTTTGAAAGAAAAGGGGGGGGGGTGGAAGAGTATGAGTATATAAATATACTCATGCATCTTTTAAGCAAATGCATCTGAGGAAAGAATTCACATGTGCATTTGTAGAAGTATTATCTGATGCATATGTGCTTATGTTTAAGTACTTATTTACATATGCAATTGTTTTTCAGAAACAACATTTACAACTGTGAATTGATAATTTTGGCAGGATTGAGATTGGCCAAGAAGATGAAAGCTAAGCAATTGATAGCGTATGTGGATTCGCTGTTAGTGGCAAGTCAAATTGCCGGAACATATGAAGCAAAAGGAAAATATATGGCGTTATACTTGGAGCAAGTGCAAGAACTCATAAAGAGTTTCGACAAATGCGAAGTGTTACACATATCTAGAAGCCAAAATAGGAAAGCGGATGCTCTAAGTAAATTAGCATCTGTGGCATTTGAGCACCTCGCAAAGGAAATCAGAGTGGAATTGTTGGAAGCTCCTACTGTTAATCTGAAGCTAACAGCGGATGTACAAATGTACGAAGGCAGTTGGATGTGGCCAATAATAAAATACTTAACAAAAGGGGAACTTCCAGATGACAAAGAGCAAGCCAGGCAAGTGAGAGTAAATTCGCTTCAATACCAAATGCAAGATGATACTTTATATCGAAGGAGTTTTTTGGGTCCCCTATTAAGATGTTTGTTGCCAAGCGAGGCAGAGTGGGTTGTTAGAGAAGTGCACGAAGGAATTTGTGGTATTCATGCAGGAGCTAAAATGGTGGTGGCAAAAATTATGAGTCTTGGCTATTATTGGCCAGGTATGTATAGAAGTACCTTTGAAGAGCTTCAAAAGTGCCAAGCATGTCAAGCACATGCGCCAGTAAGTATGCGAGCTAAAAATGAGCTTATCCCTGTGACATCCGCTTGGCCATTTCAGAAATGGGGTATGGATATAGTAGGGCCATTTCCGGTCGCAAGTGGGGGAGTAAAGTTTCTCATAGTTGCTATTGACTATTTCACGAAATGGGTTGAGGCAAAGCCTTTAGCTAACATCTCTGGAAAACAGGTGAAAAAATTTGTGTGGGAGCACATTGTATGCAGGTTTGGTTTACCTTTGTACATCATAACTGATAACGGGCAACAGTTCGCTGGAAATCCATTTGCGGAGTGGTGCGAAGAGCTTCATATAAATCAGATTTTTACATCAGTTGCACATCCACAGGCCAATGGCCAAGTAGAAAGGGCAAATCGAAGTCTTGTTGAGGGTATAAAGATGAGATTAGGAAAGTATGGAGGTAGCTGGGTTGATGAATTACCGCATGTGCTGTGGGCACATCGAACCATGCCTAAAACAAGCAATGGTGAAACGCCATTTAGCCTCGTATATGGAACTGAAGCCGTTATTCCTGCTGAAATTGGAATACCCAGTTACCGTCTGCAAGTGCAAGTGACAGACAATGAAGAAGCGCTGAGAACCAATTTGGATCTTTTGGAAGAGCGAAGAGAAATCACAGCTATACGAGAAAGCAGATATAAAAAAGAAATGGCTAAGTATTACAACGCAAAAGCAAAAGTGCATCAATATAAAGTAGGAGAGTATGTTTTGCGAAATAATGAAGTTAGCCATGCTCTTCCATTGGGGAAAATGTCCCCCAAGTGGGAAGGTCCGTATATCATTAAGAAAGCTATAGGAAACGGATCATATATACTTGAACAAATCGATGGGGCTGAACTTGCAAGAGCTTGGAATGGAATTCACCTCCGGAAGTGTTATATGTAGGTAGATGTTGGAATGTTGCAAGATTGTTGAATTGCTTGTATTTTGAATATGGAACATGATTTTCTTAATAATAAACATTATAATTGCGAAGTTATGAGTGTGTTTAACACCATTAGTACCTTACATATGCACATGAACATATGTACATACGCTTTTTCGTAAACACATGATCCATAAAATCACTTGTCAATGTGATAAGCAAATTATTTAGAACTCTTTGATGGTGGAGTTGAGTTATTATCTCTTGTGAAAGGAATAATAACCCAAGATGAAAGTGTGGTTTCATCTTGTCCTTAACTGTCTCAATAAGGAAAGAGTGCATGTTAAGAAGAGGTGATCAGGCCGGACACCTTGTTAACATAATTTTTGTTAACAAAAGCCTAAGGGGTGAAGGCCAACTCATTCAGGAATTGCATCTGTAATCTCTCCTATTGAGCACCCCAAGGGTCACAAGTGCCACTTTATAATTTAATTTGTAAAGTTGGATTTGTGGGTTAACCATCCAAGCGATTGGGTTAATCGTTTCTTACCAAAGAATGTAAGAAGGGAATACCATAAAGAAGTGATTCGTAACTATACGTGAAAATATGTAATGAGTAAGGTGGTTCAATATTTATGTTGTTAATACTTCTATGAGGTGGACGCATTTCATAGGAGGGAAACACATATGTTGGATTTATCCTATGATTTATAAAAATTTCACCAAAAGTTTAAGTCATGGTATTTATGAAGAAGGATTCATAATGTCCTTAAAAGTCTGATATTTATATAAAATTAGACACACAAATTAAAGAAAGGCTGTACAATAATGCGAAATAATAAAACCATCATAAGACCTACAACAAGGAATGGTTAAACCCCATTTGCAAAAAGTAAGTGTATAACTTACACTTCCACCGCAAGTGTACTGTTCATTAGGCAAATTACAAAGTAATTTTATGAAGAATGGATCATGAAGACTAAGCGTTAGTTGTCAAAAATATCATAATGTTCCTAGAACAAGCATAGTAACATTTCCGATTTAAAAGTAGTAAGTTCATCAGCCATATTGATTCAAAGGTTAGAAGTGCAAACACATGCACAACCAACATACAAAAGTAACCAAAATATATCATACCATACGAACATTAAAAAAGTAAATTGTCTAAGATGCCACTGCATAGGTGGACTTTGGGGAATAATTGTTTTCACAAAAGACAAAGTTGATTACAAACCAACTTTAGTTACCTGAAGAAGAAGAAGGCTTGGAACTGTTGATGGGTTTAAGCATCTCTTTCATCTTCTCCACGTCAGACACATCTAGCTGGGACACTTGCTCTATAATATCGAAAGTCATGGATTGAAGAGATTTCAGATGATCAAGCACCTTATCACGTGCACCAGCATCGTATTCCTTGAAAGAATTGATGTCCATCTCATTCTTTGATGCATGTGCAAGTCCGCATTTAATGCCTTCATTAAAGCCCACAGCATTCACAGCTTGATTGAGACTCAAAGCCATCGGAATAACCTCTGAGTGAACCCTTTTAGCAAGAAGGCTAAAACCCTCTGCAATAAGCCACTTGCTTTTGTCTTTTAAGGTGTTGTTCTCAGACTGTAAAACTTCCCTTTCCTCAGTCATGGCTCTCATGGTTTCTTCTAACCTTCCCATTTCTAAACACAAGCAGATTCAATACCAGTGAATGGTAATTATATGCTTCCATATAATAAACATGATATAATAAGAAAATATAAAATATTACCTTTCTTAGTATCAATCATTGATTTTTCAAGTTTGGCTTTTTCTTCCGAAAGTTGATTCTTCAAGGAAAGTTCATTGTCTTGAGCTTGCTTTAGATTTCTTTTGGTTTCTTGCTCCAAAGCCACCAACTTGCGGTTATGAACCTTCAAACTCTCCACCTCACCTAATAAAGTGTTGATCTTTACTTGCGAATCAATAGAACCAACATTAAGTTTTGAAAGCATATGCTTCTTCTGAGTTTCTGCAAGTTCTTCCACTTTAGCTTCAGCAATTACCCACCTTTCATACAGGTCTGCAATCAAATTTTGATGTTTCGCATGAGATGCCATGAATTCATTAGAAAAAATCTCATGGGGGACTTGGTGAATGCTTGACACATCTGTTGGGGTGCTGCTCAGTAAAGAAAGTTTTTTGGCAACCAATGGATCCTTGTAAGATTGGCCAGATAACACATCCCACTTGGGGACAAAAGGTTCACTGGCAGATGCTTGTGAAAATTCTTTGGCAGAACTTGTCCTCATGCTGACTAATTCAATGTCTGCTTTAAGCCAATTGGAAGTGGGGACACCAAGTAATGGGAAGGATTGTGAAAGGGGAGATGAGCTTGAAGTTTTAGCAACAACAGAGGAAGTTGGTTGAATGTTCTGCAAAAGAGGGGTATTAATTAAAGCTTGGTCGGTTATATCGGGTGAATTCAGCAAAAAATCGGAAATATTAAATTCCTTATCATAAGGAGGGGTTACCGGTGTTTCAGCGGTATTAGCCATAGCATCCTCATCAACCACTTCCAACCTTCCGGAAGTGCTCTTGGAAGGAGATTGAATAGTTAATCGAGGAGATTTCCTCTTATAAGCATCTTTCCCAGTATGAGGCTTGGGAGGACGCTTCATCATTTTTCCTTTAGCAGCATGAGACATGGTGGCAGTAACAGTAGCATCACTTGCGATATCTCTCCCTTTTCCACTCATATCATTTGTTAAGAGAACTTTCAGTTGTGAAGAGGTTGCAGAAGGGGCTTCTTCAGTTTTTGACCCAACAATCCGGTCATACATATCTTCAATAGACAGGGCTTCTTGATTCCCTTCAGTTGCATTTGTATCATCAACATCCATAGTTTCTGCTTCAGGACGGATCTCATAGAATGAAGACGAAGTCTGATCCAGAAATGGTACTGTAGTTTCATCAATCTTTTCCGCAGATAACTCTAATCCAGAAAAACTCTTCAAGCCCAGGGCATTGTACAACTCCATCTCTGAAAATAAAAGAAAACTTGTTATGCTAACATATACAAATTATCATTAAAGGGATCGCAAGTGTAAAACTTACCCCTCTGGTAGTACTGTAAAATAGGCCACAATTCTGGCTCAAACCAAGCCTTGCTAATCCTAGAAATAAGCAATATACATTCCGGAAGTTCACGAATGGGGCTAGCCACACTAACCAACCGATCAAAATTCACTTTTGGGTACTCATTTTCTTCAGGGATAACATCATGAACAATATCATCAATTTCCCTCCATCTCATAGTAGGAGGGATACATCGATAATCCACATAAAAGAACTGGTTCTTCCAAGACCTAGGGTTTGGGGGAAGAGTAGTACTAATCCTAGATACCCCGCGGCGGCGTTCAAAAGTATACCAATCGCCAGCCATAGTTATCCGATAAAAAGCCCTAAATAGTACAACACTTGGAGATACACCCACTGCTCTACTGGAAACTTCGAAGTGACTTAATCGAGAGAGTCCTTGTGGGTGCATCTGAGAAATGTGCACTCCAAAGTATGATAGGGCTCGAATCAAAAACTTGGTGAAAGGAAGCCTATAATTTCCAAATCGGAACATATCGGCATAGACACCAATTTTGCCATCTTGAAGAGAAAAAATCGATACGTTGGGTTCTGGCAAAACAGGGTGGAGAGATAACGGAATGTGGTATTTTTCAATCAGGGTATCTAAATCACTCGGACTTAAAGTAGAAAAAGATGAATGCATGTTATGTTTTGATGATTCTTCATCAATTTTGATAACAGGAGAAGCCATCGTTGAGAAAAATTAAAAGAAAAATGGTGGAAACTAACCTTCAGAGAGTAAAATGAAGAAGACGAGGAACAGAGAATGCCGGAGGAAGATTTGGGGGAGAATAAAAAGTGTGTGAAAACTGATGAAGAATGAAAAGGATATAAATCCTCTCAAAACAATTTAAATCCATTTCTAAAAATTTGAAAAGAAATAATTATCTTGTCAACAAACCCCGTGTTGACACGTGTTCTGAAAACTAACAAAAAAGTACCATCACGCTTAAAGATCTCCTGACAGATGCTTACGCATGCCATTTGCATTTGCAATAACCAACAGTCGGTTATTATAACATTTGCGAATGCAAATCTCAATCAAAAATTGTATTTCCGATCCTGTAAATTACTAAAGTCCTTAAGTTATAGTATTTATAACATAAAGGACTAGGGGGACTGGAGGACCCTTGCGATAAAATTTTTATAAAATTTTGCTCAAAGTAAAAGGTCATGGTTATACTCTTTTTTATCCTAAGCTTTGGTTTTTCCTAAAGGGTTTTCCAAGCAAGGTTTTTTAATGAGATAACACCCTTTTTAAAGCAAACGAAAATGCATGAAGCCTAGATTTTTCTAGCACATAGTCCATTATCATTGTATAAATAATTAATGGACTAGGGGGACTTGATGAGGAAGGGTCAAAATCGGATATGAAAGTGTAAAAACAAGGATAACTCGCAGGTGACAATCAAATGAAGACATCTCCAAGACAGAAGGATGCAATTACGACGGAGCCGACATCAAGTGCATCTGCTTCACACTGAGGAACTTGCGAACCAAGTTTGTTAGTATAAATAGAACATTCATGAATCATAGAAAGGACTTTTGGGAACGAGGAGAGATTTTACACCTTTAGTGTGTGTTTCTCTCTCTAGATTCTGAATTTGTACAAATTACTCAATCAATACAATATCTTCGCGACTCATAATTTTCTCTTACTTCTTTCTATAAATTCGATTGTGAGGTCTAGAATTTCATTTTACGTGCGAGTGAGATTTTATTCTTCATCAGTTTTATTTGTAAAGTTTTAATAGTTGGTTATTTGTTTACATCTATATATATATATATATATATATATATATATATATATATATATATATTATGGTAAGTTAAGAATAACCAAAAAGATGACTTTCTAGATAGTGAGACTATCCCAAGTCATACTTGCTCATACATTCTCACACATTGAGCCTCAAAATACCATAGATATATCTTTATTTGTTTAGTCAAAAGATTCCTAGAATCTACAAACACAAAACAACATCAGAAGTGAGGAAACAAGCCAGTTTATAAATAATTATACACTTTAAGAGGCCATGAAAAACAACTCAGAATTGCTTGTTCTTTTCCAGAAGTTGTTCTTAATACAACTTTAGCTGATTTGATTACCTACCTGAACGGAATCTAGAACACCTCCTGAAAAGAATCTAGAAACTGTCCAAACACCCCCTCAAATGTGAAATATGTTCATCAGATGGATCCATGATCATGGCTGCTAGAAAAGAGTTACAAACAAAGATATTCAACTTTCTTTTAAAATACAAAATTGTAAATGAAGACTTATAAACAAAGAACTACCTGGCCATCAATGGATTATGCATAATCACCTTAAGCTTCATCTCCATGCTTTCCTTCCTATGCTTTCGTTACATTCTGCCCATTTTAAACTTAAATGAAAACCAAATCCTAAGTAAAACTTCAAATTATAGTTAAAATTTAAACATATTAACATCAAATGTATCTAAAACGTGCAAAAAAGTCAAAATCTCACTGCATCAATTAAAAAAGACCACCAACCATAACACATTTATTTACTTCAAATCTTAGGTTAATCAAACACGCTTCAACAACTCAAAGTTTATACATAAGAAACTACCAAGTTTGAATGTTAAAAATCAAACATGAGAATACAGTCGACGATTAGAGCAGAATCATAGCGGAAAAAGGAAGGCAAAGAAGAAGCGATTTTAGACGAAATCTAAAACCTAAAAGACAAATTAGATTTGGGGATGTTTAAGCTTATACCGATTGCTTTTGGTGCTTTTGGTGTAACATTCACAAATTTTTTAGCAACTAATGATTTTCCATGCTTATGCTTGCTCTTGACCAGAAATGGAACACAAAAAGGAGTGGATACGAATCATCAAGTGAGAAACAGCCAAATGTGACAATGCAGATTCCAAATATCTTGAAACTGATTCCACATGCAGAATTTGGAGTTCAAATTCGAGACTATATGTTGAATCACTGAAGGTTTAGAAAGTCAAATCCACTAATCAATCGAAAGGCTCATCAAGAGGTTGGTACATAAGCTATAACAAAAAGAAAAAATGAAAGTGATTCACAAAAAGTAGCACCTACACGTGTAAACTTTACATTCAAATTCACTAATCAATTTGATGGTTCATAAATTCGTAAGCCTGGATGTGATGAAAGATTATTATGAACTATGAGATCAAAAAATTTGGATAATGCCACATCAAAGATGTCAGGACCGATTTCTTAAGCCAAAGATCATCATTTGATTCATCAAACGAGTGCGAAAATCACGTGTTGATGATCAATCTTGGTTGGATCAGCAACATTGCCTCACCATTCGCCTCTGAAACTCAAAGAAAAACACCAAGAACACACACACAAACACATAGTGCTTCTTTGGAGGTTCTCTCAAGGCTTGTTTAGGGTTTCCTAAGGATCCCTATTTATACCCAATGAGGAGCACAAGTGTCAATGCACAGAATACAAGGAGAATCACACATCACATCAAGTAATCATTAAATTCGTCTAAGTCTTTTGTCAGGTCGTTAAGTTGTACAGGCCAGATCGTTGGTCTTAGAGGCTGGTCGTTAAGATACACAGGTCAGGTCGTTAACCTTGTAGTCAGATCGTTAACTTTATAGTCAGATCGTTAACTTAAAAGTCAGATCATTAATCCTATAGTATCTAGTCGTTAAAGCCCTTTCAGACTGTCAGATCGTTAAGCATATGAAGGCAAGTCGTTAGGAGGCAGATCGTTAAGTAGTTAAGAGGAGGCAGGTCGTTAAAGAGATCACACTCAGATCGTTAAGTATATTTATCATGCAAGTCGTTGAGGCTAATACACTCAAGTCGTTAAGACCTTTGCTGGCAGATTGTTAAGCACAACATGAGTCAATTCGTTAAGAGTAAATCTGCCTGATCGTTAAGAACAACTCAATCATGAAAAATATTCTAAGTGTTTGAACAACCAAATAAACATACAAACACAAGATTAACACATATGTAAATCAAGCTGAACCAACATAAGATAATAAGCAAACATACAATATAAGTATTCAAAGTTCAACATAAACTAAGTTATTACAAACTGAAATGTTCAAATACATAGATAACAAAATGCATGTTGGTTCTGCAGCTTCACTTGTGATCTTGTTCTTGGGTTCGTTTGTTCATGTTATCACCAACCTCCAGGTTCTAACAATTCCCCCTTTGGTGGTAATGCGAACAACCTCCATCATCATCATCTTAACTGTCCAAGAAGCTTTAGTAGGAATCTCCAGTATCTTCTAGCCAACCTGTTGTACTTGCGGTCGTAGCAGTAGATTTGGGTTTTCCATAGCACCCAAAGATCTTTTCTTGCAAAGTTCTTCAGATCTGAGTAGTGCCACATTTCAAGCTTCCTGTCTGGGCCTCTACACAGATGACTTACCAGGACTGTCTATTTCCCATCTTTCCAAGTCCACCAGACTCTCAGTTTTCATCCTTCCGGCATTAATGCATTCCCAGCTCCACCATTTAAGGAACAGTAGGAAGTAATTTGCATAAACTACCTCATAGGGCTTCAGTCTGGGTGGAACTGTTTCAAGACGACCATAGAAGATCCAACGTAAGTAGCAGATGGGTAACAACCTGAGCTCAATGGCAGCAAAGAGTCTGATTGGTTCAGCATTTTCTCGTTCAATCACTAACTCATGCGTTTGTGCACTGTAGTACCAATCCTTGATTGGGTTTTTCTTCGGACTACCCTCAATCTTCTTAGTCTTTATGTTCTTGCCAATATTGGAGTAGATCTGCTTGTAAGGGACTTTAGCTCGTTTCTTCTCAAACCGTTCATATTCCTTCTTCTCTTGTTCTCTGGTCTGCTTGTGATATTTGCTGAGGTATGTGTTATGCACTAAACTCTGAGCTATCACAGCAATCTCAGCATTTGAGTGATTGACAATGTCGAACCGTCTCAATTCTTTGAGTTCCCAGGAGAAGAGCTTCATGAGGTCTTTGATAGTTGCGAAGAATTGAACGAACCTATTTCTTCTTTTGATGATGAAGGCCCCGAACCCGTGATCATACTTCCATCCCAGTATTTTCATTGCATCAGGGTGCTCAGAAGTAGAAGGCATCTCCTTCAGCTTACGCGCAGTGAACTGCATCATAGCTTTAGTGTGCGGGAGCATCTCCTTCCATTCGTCTACCAAAGTGGGAGCATCTCTGACTCGATGACTTTCTACCCTCTCCTGTTCCATCATGTTGATTTTTCTGTTCCTGGACTCAGCGTCATCATCCATGAATTGCTTGGCCATCTTTCTTAGTCCTGGTAATTGCTTGAAAATGTAGTATTTTCTTGCAACATTCCTGACTGATAAGAAGTCTCGAAGCTCTCGTTTGGTCATGGAGTTGACCTTGTCCTGGATAGACTTGGGACTAGGAGGGCTGGGCAGTTGACTATCTGGGTCGGTAGGGGGTACCCGATATCTGGTATGCATTTGATGAAGTTTTTCCGACAAGCTGTTATTAAATTGGACGTAGTCTACATCTTGATCAGTGTCAGCATACGGATTCATAAATGCCTTCTTTGGGTCTTTCAGACTATAGTCAGGGTTCTCCTTTATCAGCTTTTCCATATCTATTTCATCAGTATACATTTCAACAATCCGGTAGGTGTTGAAAGTCATGAGATATTGGAAGGATAAACCACGCTCTACAGGTGCTCTAACGTATCTTGCAGCCTCAGAGTGGTCATCAGGGTGTACACCATCACCAGTTTCATTGGGAATCACCTGGATCAATGGGTTAGAGAGATTTGAGTTCGGTTCCATCGGCATAGAATCATTTCCCAGAATGGTAATATTCAGGAGTTGGGTTTGACGAAGTATTTCTGCTTCTCTATCATCCATCACCTTCAAAATTTCCTCTGCCCTTGCCTGTTGAGCCAATATAAACTCTTCTTCTTTAGCTTTCCTCTTATTCTCTGCATCCTCAAACTCCTCTTGCGGTGTCATCTTCTGTTTCCCTTTGTCTCTTCGACTCAGTGTTCGAGTGGTACCAGATGAACCTGTTTCTGCAGAAGTTCTCACAGCAGTAGGTTGTTCCAGAAGCTCTGGATCCACCACGTTTACAGGTACGGTATCACCAACCAACGGTTATTCTGGTCGAGGAGGGAGACCCATAGGACGATATCTTAACCGTTCCGGAGCAATCTGCCTTATCCCTGTCTTGAATTCATGTTCTTCTGGGGTTAATGGATAAAAGTCTCTGTTTCGATCAATCCTACTTGCCATGTTCAACCAGTTTCTTCCAGGGTTTGCTGGACGATCATCAGGCTCTGGTCCAAAAATGTCCTCGGGATATGGTCTTCTCTGGATAGCTTGAGTAGCCATCACAGATGAACCAATGGCAGCTTCAGCAGAGTCGGAGTGTAAAGTAGAGGTTTGTTCTTCAGTGACCTGGTCTAATGGCTCATTCTGATCTCTTTCAGTGGATGGTAATGCCAGAGCTAACTGATGTTCCTCCATTTCTACCTGTTCTCCCACAAATGGCACAGCATTGATTGGAGAAATGGGATGAGGATGTGTCATATCAGCCTCTGTTTCTTCTTCAAATTCTTCTTCCTTGACATTGTCCAGGATATCATCATCATACTCATCACCAGGAAACTCCAAATCTATAAAGTTTAGAGGGTTTGACCGGTTTACCAGTGTAGGGATATGATCATGTAATAGTAAGCATATGTCCGGAAATTATTTAAGCCTACGGGGTCACACGTCTCGACACCAAATGTATTAATATTAATTAATAGTTAATTAATATTTATCACGAATTATTAAAGAGGAATTAATTAAAAACTAATAGTTAATTGTTAACGGGCCATTAGTTATTAATTAAAGAGAAGGGAATTGGACTAGATTAATTAAGGAACAAGTTGGTGGAGGCCCAAAGGCCTTGTACGAATTTTAGAAATTCGTAAGCCTCATAGGGCTCATTGTGTTGCCCTAATCTTGTTCCCTAAGTTATCTAAACCCTATAAATAGAACCCCTTGGTTAAGGGTTTGGGTGACGATTCAATCCAAGTGATTAGAGAAATCCAAAACCCTAATTCTCTCCTCCTCCTCTCCTCTTCTAAATTTCGGCTAGGGTTTCTTATTCCCTTGAGTTCGAAATTGTGGTTCGACCAAAACTTGAAGAAGAAGGTTCGTGATCAAGTGCTAGCACATAACATTGGTGTGTCGTGTGTGCGATCGTAGAGGGATTTGCATTAAATCCTCCAAGAGATCAAGTCAATCCGAGCTCATAAGGTAAACATGTTCTATCCGGTTAGTTAGGTTAAATCATAGGATCGATCCGCTGCGTACTCGTGAATAATCTGATAAACTGTTATATAAACCAACAGTGGTATCACGAGCCACCTATGAAATTATTTAATTACCGGGTATAAAAACTTGGAAGGGGGGTAACCCTAATTTAGAATTAGGGATATGTTTCCCCATAAAGATTCTAGCTTTTGATCCATTAGAAATCAGGTTTTTACATATAGAAAATCGTTTTGCGAATTGGTAAAAACAGAAAATTAGGAAACCCTAATTTTCAAAAATTATAAACCCTGATTTTCGAAAATCTTAAACCCTAATTTCGAAAAAATTGGAAACCCTAATTTGGCCCAAATCGAAAACCCTAGTTTTCAGCCCAAATTGAAAACCCTAATTGGATCAAAACCTCTAGCCGAATCGGGAAACCCTAATTTGGATCAAAATTAGTTTCTTGAAAGATCCAAAATATTAATCCAAGTTTTTTTATGTGTTGTTAGATAACTAGAAACCAACATGTTGTACCTTTTAATTTTTAATGAGTTAAAAAGAAGTAAAAACCATGAAGTTTCATGCAAAACGATCATGGTTATTACTTAAAACGAGTGTTAGAGCATATTCCTATGCTAACGTTGTGTCTCGTGTATTGTATCTAGTCAAGAGCTTCTGTGTGAGTTAGTTAGTCATCTGGCCGGATCACATGATCCGCCGGACCAGTTGATACGGCGGACCAGATGGTCTGCTGGTGGTCCGCTGCCTTATGACTAAGTAACTATAAATAGTATGTGTTAGAGAGAGTTAGTTTAGTTCTGTCATTTCTATATCTCTTAACTGTGTGTAAACTGAGTGTGTTTCTCTCTCTACATTGTATTCTCTTAGTGAATCAATAAAGCAAAGCTTTATTTACTTCTTGTTGTTATCCAATTACTGAATCATGCTGTAGTAAGATCGTCTCGTGTTTTTACAAGTGGTATCAGAGCATTCCAGGTTGCTCTACTGCTGTTATTTGGTAAGTTTTCGAAATTCTAGAGAGAGAAAGTTTGGGTTTTCTACGTTTTTCATCAATTTTTCATAATTCTGAGTGATTCCGAGGATAAAAATGATTTCTGGATGTTCCTGGAGTGTTTTCGCATCATACTGATCTAGTATCTAGCTTCAATTGTCGAAATCTGTGAAAATCAGTCGATTTTTGTGTTTTCTGCATCTGGTCCGCCCGACGAACAGTCTGATCCGCCGTTTGATCCGCCAGGCAATCTTCATTAGTCTGATCCGCGACAGTTGCAGCGTACCAGTGTGATCCGCTGAAAATT
Source organism: Deinandra increscens subsp. villosa (assembly GCA_039602395.1). Classification (NCBI taxonomy): domain Eukaryota; kingdom Viridiplantae; phylum Streptophyta; class Magnoliopsida; order Asterales; family Asteraceae; genus Deinandra; species Deinandra increscens. The sequence continues at coordinate 3,821 of JBCNJP010001196.1, read as the reverse complement.
TTAGTCCGCCGTATCAGTTTTGATTCGCCGTATCAAAATCTGATCCGCCGTACGAAATTTGATCCGCCGGACGAAATCTGATCCGGATCTGGTCCGCTAGTACAAATCTGATCCGCCTGGTTAGTTTGATCCGGAACTGGTCCACTGATAATATTTTGATCCGCTGGAGTTGTTGGTCCGCTGGCAGAATAGTGATCTTCACTAAAACTGACGTAACTTGCAAACCGTTTGGAGTTACGAAACCCAATACCAGCCAAAACGTTCGTCTTTCAGAGATCTAGAACGTGTATCTGCCTACGGCCAGTCCCGTCAAGTTTTGACCCCCAAAATTAGCTTGGAAGACGCCCATTTTTTAGTTTTAAGTTTTCGCGTTCGGTATTGAAATTTCAAAATGAGCGACTTTCACGCTTTTTCAGCTGTTCAATCATCAATGCAAGCCATATTGAACTATGATAACGAGATAGGAACAACTCAGAAAGTTCCTAAGTTACTTCGATCGGAGGATTATGAGAATTGGAAGCAACGATTTGAATCATTTGTTAATGCTCTTGACATTGATTTGTGGATTTCTATTGAACAAGATTATACATATCCTAAGAAAAATGGAGAACCAATTCCACGAAGTGATCTTGATGAAGATCAAAGGAAAGTGTATGCCAGAGATAAGAAAACGTATGCAAATCTCACAATGGCTTTACCAAGAGAACTCTTGCATCAATTCAAAAATTGCACAACATCAAAAACATTGTGGGATGCACTGAAGGATAGATGTGCAGGAAACGAGCAATATAAGAAGAGTCGAAAGAAAGTTTTGTTAAAGGAGTTTGATAACTTCCAGCATTGTGAAAAAGAGAGTATTGCAGATTTGATTTCTAGATTTTCTCATCTGATTAATGAACTCGATATTGTAGGAGTCCAGAAAGAAAAAGATGACTTGAAGGAAAAATTTCTGGAAGCTTTACCGGAAACATGGGAGAACTTTGTTATGATGCTTGCTAATGATCCAAATTATTCAAGTTGGACTTTCAATCAATTATTAAGCAAGTTACAAGCTCGAGAAATGGAGTTACTTGTAAAGAAATCAGCAATTCCATCAGTTCAGAATCCTGCAGTTTATTTTGGAGAGAGCTACTGCCCATGCTAAAGCTAAATCAAATTCTATTTCAAGCAGTAATCCACCAGTAACAGCATTTCTTGCTGGAAAGTTAGATAATGGTGGATATTCTTCAGGTTGTAGTTTTACTATTCCTGATAAATCATCAAGCAAGTCAACTTCTAATCAAGCAACCGAAGATCTAGCTGCTTTGCTATCTGCTTTTATATCTTCTTCGTCTGGAGCTATATTTCATCAAATTGGTCAGTCTTGTTTGTATGGCCAGGATTTAAATAACCTGGATGACGATCAATTGAATAAACTCGATTTGGAATGGCAATTTGCTATGGTCGCGGAAAAGGGAAAGAGATTTATGCAGAAACATGAAAAACCGTTTACGGATCGTTTCTATGGATGAGACGGAAGTTTTGTCATTGAATCATGTTGAATGATTACATAACGAAGGAGTATACAACGATTAAGCTCTGGGGGAGGTCGGACAGAACCTCCCCTCTCAACACACAGAAACAAGACAGAAACTTACAAAGAAATACAAAGACGAATCTATTTATACTTCTTCATAAGGTCCGAACTCGACACCTCCGAACTCTGTCCGAACTCCTTCCGAACTTGGAGTTCGGCCATCTAGGTTCGGCCAACTCCGAACCTAGAGTTCGGCTGAGATTCGGACCTCAGTTCATGTCTTCGACAAATCAGTCTGTTTGACAATTCGAACAGTAACGGCCACACAAGGTTCATGCATCAACAAATTCCCCCTTGGACGTTACTGTCGAATCCAGACATTGATCTTCTAGCAATCTTCAGTCAGCTTGCTGCAAACATCTCTATCTTCAGCAAACTCCCCTTGACCGAATCATCAGATATGCAGAAAACAATTCGAATCTTGTACAATATCCACAACCAATAAAATTCCCCCTAGCTTCAAGCACAACCATCCAATTGGAACCGGCATGTATGATAATGGTTTACTTCATAAGTTGTATCCGGAAATTATAAAGACACACGAACATCACTGCATCTTGATAATAATCTTCAATCTTCACCGAATTGTAACACATTCTGATCTTTATGAAAACAGACACAATCAGCATCTTCAATCACGGAAATTCCCCCTCAGCATCAAATCCATCCCAATATATTACTCCGGTAAACGTATATCTCGTTGCAGACTGGAATCTGACCAAGTCTTTCGACAACTCAAGAAAGTATCGGGCATATAACAGAGAGTTCCAAACCTTAACCGAAAACTTTGACGTATCAGTTCGCACGAACATCAGAATATACCACCTTTCCATGAAAATCAAAAACCACCATCATCCCTGAACTGATTGCTTTTGAATATTCACTTTTTCAATTATGAAACTTTGAAAGTTTTTAGGGTCCCCAATTTCCCCCTAAACAAGTGACATATTCAAATCTTCAATTTCTTATGATTCCAAACCCGCAGGAACAAATCCTGTCTTTTTAGTGGAATGATAAACTCAAGTGGCCCGCAACGGAATCTTTAATATCACTTAATCTTTAGTTTGTGTAAAAAGATAATCTCCGACAACCGTTCCCAAGTAATCATAACCATGTCTCCGAATCTCTGTCCATCATCAAAAACATGTATTCTTGAATCTCTGTCCATCATCAAGAACAACAATGACTACTCACAAACTTATTTCTTGAAATTCGATCACTAACTCGTAACAAGTATCAGAATCTGAATTTTCTTCAAATATAACACCCCACAGCTACCGAATCAAGGGTAAACTCGATAACTGATCCGCTTCTGTAAAATTCCCACCTAACGGGGGTTCGGGGGCAGCGCCCCTGAGAAGCGGGGTCCAAGGGGCGGCAGCCCCTGGCGGGGTCCAAGGGGCAGAGCCCCTGGCTGGGATCCGAGCTCGTCCGAACCTTGTCCGATCTACCTCCGAACCCGATCCTCCGAACCCTTCCGAAACTGACCTTCGGACCTAGTCCGAACTTGACCTTCGGAGCCATCTCCGAAACTGACCTTCGGACCGGCCGAACCTGGAGTTCGGAGCGGTTATGCCGAGCGTACTCCGAACCTGGAGTTCGGAGCGGTTACACCGAACGTGGAGTTCGGCCGAACGCGAAAAACCAAAAGTTTTCGGAAAAACTCACCAGATTCAAAATTTGATCGAATTTGAACATCCAGATGCTTCTGTTAGGTAAAAACATGACTCAGGAAGACTCGATTGATTAAAAACCAAACAGAAACACTTCCAATCACCCCTAACCGAAGGTTTAACGTCTCAAAATGAAGAAAAACAATAGATTTCCACCATAGAAAGAGCCAACGGCTCTGATACCAACTGAAAAACCGTTTACGGATCGTTTCTATGGATGAGACGGAAGTTTTGTCATTGAATCATGTTGAATGATTACATAACGAAGGAGTATACAACGATTAAGCTCTGGGGGAGGTCGGACAGAACCTCCCCTCTCAACACACAGAAACAAGACAGAAACTTACAAAGAAATACAAAGACGAATCTATTTATACTTCTTCATAAGGTCCGAACTCGACACCTCCGAACTCTGTCCGAACTCCTTCCGAACTTGGAGTTCGGCCATCTAGGTTCGGCCAACTCCGAACCTAGAGTTCGGCTGAGATTCGGACCTCAGTTCATGTCTTCGACAAATCAGTCTGTTTGACAATTCGAACAGTAACGGCCACACAAGGTTCATGCATCAACAA